>JAJPUD010001993.1:116244-198805 GCA_023553655.1 Myrmecobius fasciatus
TCTCTCTCTCTCTCTCTCTCTCTCTCTCTCTCTCTCTCTCTCTCTCTCTCTCTTTTTCTTTCTCTTTTTCCTCTACTCTCCCCACCCTCCTTTCTTTCTGTTGTAAATACAAAACAAAAGAAAAGAAAACATACCAAAACATTTTTTTTTTCAGAAACTGAAGTGGGGGGCAGCTAGGTGGCGCAGTGGATAGAGCACCAGCCCTGAAGTCAGAAGGACCTGGGTTCAAATCTGGTCTCAGACACTTAACATTCCCTAGCTGTGTGACCCTGGGCAAGTCACTTAACCTCAATTGCCTCAGCAAAAAAAAAAAAAAAAAAGAAAAAAGCAAAAAAAAAAAGCAGAAACTGAAGTGGAATTTATGAAGAAGGATCTGGTTTTCCCTTATTGAACTTCTTAAGTCAGAAACGATACATGACCACTTATAGCATTTTTTTTTAATTGTAGGTTGGATTAAATGGCTAAGGTTCCTTTGTATTCTAGAATTCTGGGATTCTGTTCAGAAGTGTTTGACATGTAAGCAATCTGTCTTTAATTGCATCTATTCTGTATAATGGCAAAAAGTCAAAAGCTGTGACTAGAAGAACATTTTGTCACTAGCTAAATGATACATCTTATTATATAGCCATGCTTAAAAATCAAGTTCTAACCATTGAGCGTGGAATGCTAATCATAATAGAGAAATTGAAGGAAGTGTAAATCACAGGAAATGGTACATCTAACAAATAATCTATTGGGAAAAATAACAATTTATCTAACAGTACAGCTTAAGTGAAGTACAGTATTCTTAATTCAGGACAGGAAATCTTTATTTCATCTTAATAAACTTCATCAAATTCTTCCTGTTCTTCTTAGAGTTGTTCCCTGATCGTCCCTAGATGTCTTGATCTTTTATTGCCCTCATTTATTTCGTCTGGATTCCTAGATGTTCCTTATTTTTTGCTAATGTACATTCATAGGATTTTTATGGCATGCTTTCGGGGAAAAAGGATCTCTTTATTTGTGAATATTCTAGTTCATTTGATTTAAATAGGATTTTAAATTAGACAGCATTTAATATTTTCAGATTTTTTGTAATATATATAACTGGGGCAAATAGACATTTACTGTGCTATGTAATTAAAGTGTAGTTATATGTAATAACTGTAATAATCATCTAAATTTATAGACACACAACAGTTAAAAACAAGATTTAGGTTTTTTTTGCCACATATACTCTTTATCATATTTAAGACTTTGGAACACTATATTAACTGTTAGAGGTCACTCAAATATCTTTTAGTTCATTTTAAAAATAATATTTTTTGATTTATAGAACACACACACATACAATGTATATCTATTCCCTGCTTTCTCTGTAAAATTTTTAATTGAATCATTTTTATTGATCTTCATGCTAATTAAATTATATACAGAATAAAAATATTTGAGAAAGAAATCAATTATTGCTGGTGGTCAAATGTTATGATGCTCATAGAATGCTATTCAACTCTTAATTTTCATTTCATCTTTTCCCTCAAGAAAGATAATACAGCTGAAAAGTTTGTTACAATTCTAGTTAAGAGAGTATTGAAGTAGTCAGTACTGGTTCTGGATGACTGAAATTAAAACATACTTTCTCTGCCAATGTTAATTCTTTGATTCATTTAACCTGGCATTGTGCATGATATACTCCATATAGATAAGGTAACAGTTATACAGTCCTTTTGTATTCCTTTTCCATTTAAAAAAATAAATCTTTCATGGTCAGCTCTAACTGTTGCTTTTTACTTAGCCCACATACATATTCTCCAGGAGAAAAGTATTATTATTTGACATTTCTATCTCTTTGAGGCCTTGCAACATTTCGTTGTAATACACACAGCCAAATTCTTAGTTTAGTTGATCAAACAGGAGTAGATTTATTGGGAACTATCTTGTTTTCTCCATAATTTAAAAAATGTTGGCAATTTGGTCTCTAGTTGCTCTGCTTCTTCAAATACAGTCTGCCCTTTTGATAGTTCTCAATTCATATGCTGCTAAAACCTAGCTTACAGAATCTTAAGCATGATCTTGTTGGTGTTTAAAATGAGCAGAGTTGTTTGATAATTTGATCATCTTTTGGCATTGACTTTGTTCATATTTGGGATGCAAACTGATTTTTTTTCTCATCCAATGGTCACTATTGTGTTTTCCACATTTGCTGTCCTATTGAATGCAGCACTAAGATTTTAAATAGCTTAGCTGGAATTTTGTCACCTGCACTAATATTAATGCTAGCAATACTTCTAAGACCTACTTGATTTCATTCTCCAGAATATCTGACTCTAGATCAATAGCCACACCTTCATAGTTATAGATGATGTAAAATTTTTCTTATATAGTTTTTTGTATGTTCTTGCCATCTTTTTTAATTTTTAAAATTCTATTAACTCTCTCCCAATTGTGTCTTTTATAGTACTCATTTTTGCATAATATATTCTTTTGATCTCTAATTTTTTTGCTTTTCCCATTTAATTGATTTCTTCCATTTCATTGTATTGCTCATCTAAGAATACCTTCTTATCTCTTCTTGCTATTCTCTGGAGTTCTTCATTAAGTTAGGTATATTTTTCTGTTTCTCCTTCCTCTTTCCTTCTTTGCTTAGCTATTTATAAAGTCTGAGAAGAAAACCATTTTGTTTTCTTGCTCTTCTTTTTTGGGATAACTTTTGTTTTTGTCTCTGTACAATACTGTAAACTTCTGTCCATAGTTCTTTATTCTGCCTACTAGATCTAATCCCTTAAATCTATTACTTCCACTTCATATTCATAAGAGGTGTTATTTAGGTCTTGCCTATATAATGGTTTTTCCCACTTTCTTCAATTCAAGTCTGAATTTTATACTAACAACTTCACTATCTAAGTGATAATTAGGTTCATATATTGTTTTAACTGAGTGTATGAAGCTTCTCCACCTTTGGAAGCAAAGTATACATACAATTAATCTTTTTTCTCTTGTTGATCATCTGGTGATATACTCATGATGAGTCTCTTCTGGGATTTTTGAAAAAGAATATTTGCTATCACCAGCAAGTTTTCTTGACAAAACTCTGCTAGTCCCTTCCCTATTAGTCATTTTGGAGATGGGATTTTTATTATGAAATGATTAATGCTTCAAAATAAAATGCAATGATATTTTTTTAAAAAGTGGGAAAGTTAGAAAGATAATAAGAAAGCAATAGCTCTTTTAAATGAATTAACTTCATTAGTCCAAGATCTGTTAACTGTGAAGATCATCAAAATATCTATAGGTACGATTTTTTTTAATTAAAGTTTTTTATTTGCAAAACATATGCATAGGTAACTTTTCAACAATGACCCTTGCAAAGCTTTCTATTACAAATTTTTCCCTCCTACCCTTCACCCCCTTCCCTAGATGGCAGGAAGTCTAATACATGTTAATTATGTTAAAAATATTTGACACATTGAATATGTGTATATATATTTATACAGTTATCTTGCTATACAGCAAAAAAAACCTGAGAAGGAAAACATAATATAAGCAAACATCAATAGAGAGCATGAAAATGCTATGTTGTGGTCCAGACTCAGATCCCACAGGCCTGTCCCTGAGTGTATATGGTTTTCTTCATCACTGAGCAACTGGAATTGGTTTGAAACATCTTATTATTGAAGAGAACCATGTCCTTCAGAATTGATCATCATATATAGTCTTATTGTTGTGGTGTATAATGATCTCCTGGTTCTGCTCATTTCACTCAGCATCAGTTCATGCAAGTCTCTCCAGAGACTTAATGTTCTTACAGAACATTAGTATTCCATGACATTCATTTACCATAATTTATTCATCCATTCTCCAATTGACGGGCATCCATTCAGTTTCTAGTTTCTAGCCACTACAAAAAGGGCTGCCACAAACATTCTTGCACATGTGGGTCCCTTTCCCTCTTCTAAGATCTCTTTGGGATATAGGCCCAATAGAAACACTGCTGGGTCAAAGGGTATGCATAGTTTGATAACCTTTTGAGCATAGCTCCAAATTGCTCTCCAGAATGGTTGGATCCATTCACAGTTCCACCAACAATGTATCAGTGTCCCAGTCCTCACACATCCCCTCCAACATTGATCTTTATCTTTTCCTGTCATTTTAGCCAATCTGACAGGTGTGTAGTGGTACCTCAGAGTTGTCTTAATTTGCATTTCTCTTATCACTAGTGATTTGGAGCATCTTTTCATGTGACTAGAAATAGTTTCAACTTCATCTGAAAATTGTCTGTTCATATCTTTTGACCATTTATCAATTGGGGAATGGGCTGAATTTTTATAAATGCAAATCAATTCTCTATATATTTTAGAAATGAGGCCTTTTTATCAGAACCTTTGAATGTAAAAATGTTTTCCCAGTTTATTGTTTCCTTTCTAATCTTGTCTGCATTAGTTTTGTTTCTACAATACCTTTTTAACTTAATATAATCAAAATGATCTATTTTGTGATCAATAATGATCTCTAGTTTTTTTTTTGGTCACAAATTCCTTGCTCCTCCACAGATCTGAGAAGTAAACCATCCTATGTTCCTCTAATTTGTTTATAATATCTTTCTTTATGTCTAGATCATGAACCCATTTCAACCTTATCTTGGTATATGGTGTTAGGTGTGGGTTAATGCCTAGTTTCTGCCATATTAGTTTCCAATTTCCCCAGTAGTTTTTGTCAAATAATGAGTTCTTATCTCAAAAGCTGGGGTCTTTGTGTTTGTCAAATACTAAATTGCTATAGTCATTGACTATTTTGTCCTATGAACCTAAACTATGCTACTGATCCACTACTCTGTTTCTTAGCCAGTACCAAATAATTTTGATGACTGCTGTTTGATAATATAGTTTTAGATCGGGTACAGCTAGACCACCTTCATTTGTTTTCTTTTCTCGTGAATTCCTTTGAAATTCTTGACCTTTTGTTCTTCCAGATGAATTTTATTGTTATTTTTTTCTAGGTCAGTAAAATAGTTTCTTGGAAGTTTGATTGGTATAGGACTAAATAAATAGATTAGTTTAGGTAATATTGTCATCTTTTTTATATTTGTTCAACCTATCCAAGAGCACTTGATATTTTTCCAATTGTTAAGATCTGACTTTATTTGTGTGGAAAGTGTTTTGCAGTTTTGCTTACATAGTTCCTCACTTTCCCTTGGCAGATAAATTCCCAAATATTTTATACTATTGACAGTTATTTTAAATAAAATTTCACTTTGTATCTTTTGCTGTTGAATTTTATTAGTGATGTATAAAAAAATCTGATGATTTATGTGGATTTATTTTGCATCCTGCAAATTTTAGTTGAGTCTCTAGGGTTCTCTAAATATACCATTATATCATCTGCAAAGAGTAATAATTTGGTTTCTTCATTACCTACTCTAATTCCTTTAATTGCCTTTCCTTTTCTTATTGCCAAAGCTAGCATTCCTAATACAATATTGAATAGTTATGGTGATAGTGGGCAACCTTGTTTACACCTGATCTTATTGGGAATGGTTCCAGTTTATCACCATTGCATATGATGCTAGCTGATGGTTTTAAATAGATGCTACTGACTATTTAAGGAAAAGTCCATTTATTCCTATACTCTAGTATTTTTAATAGGAATGGATGTTAGATTTTATCAAATTCTTTTTCTGCATCTATTGAGATAATCATATGTTTTTTGTTAATTTGGTTATTGATAGAGTCAATTATGCTAATAGTTTTCCTAATATTGAACCATCCCTACATTCCTGGTATAAATCCTATTTGGTCATAGTGTATTATCCTGGGGATGACTTTTCTCTTTGCTAATATTTTATTTAAGATTTTTGTATAAATATTCATTAGGGAAATTGGTCTATAATTTTCATTCTGTTTTCATCCTTCCTGGTTTAGGAATTTGTGTCATAAAAGGAATTTGATAGGAGTCCTTTGTTCCCTATTTTTTCAAATAGTTTATATAGTATTGGAATTCATTGTTTAAATGTTTGGTAGAATTCACATGTAAATCCTTCTAGTCCTGAGGATTTTTTTCTTAGGGAGTTGATTAATAGCTTCTTCTATTTCTTTTTTCTAAAATGGGACTATTTAAGTAGTTTCTTTCCTCTTCTGTTAATCTGGGCAATCTATATTTTTGTAGGTATTCCTCCATTTCACTTACATTATCAAATTTATTGGCATAAAGTTGGGCAAAGTAACTCCTAATTATTGCTCTAATTTCCTCTTCATTGGTGGAAAGTTCTCCCTTTTCATTTTTGAAACTAGCAATTTGATTTTCTTCTTTCCTTTTTCTAATCAACTTAATTAAAAGTTTATCTATTTTGTTGTTTTTTTTTCATAAAACCAACTTTTAGTTTTATTTATTAATTCAATATTTTTTTACTTTCAATTTTTATTAATCTCTCCTTTTATTTTTTAGGATTTCAAGTTTAGTATTTAATTGGGGGTTTTAAATTTGTTCTTTTTCTAGCTTTTTAGTTGCAAGCCCAATTCATTGATCTTCTCTTTCTCTATTTTATGCAAGTATTCATCTAGAGATATAGTTTTCCCTTATTACCACTTTTGCTGCATCTCACAAATTTTGGTATGTTGTCTCATTATTGTCATTCTCTTGGATGAAATTATTAATTGTGTCTATGATTTGCTGTTTCATCCATTCATTCTTTAGGATGAGATAATTTACTTTCCAATTACTTTTTGGTCTGTTTTCTCCTGGCCTTATATTACATGTGATTTTTGTTGCATCATGATCTGAAAAATATGCATTTACTATTTCTGCCTTTCTGTATTTGATTTTGAGGTTTTTATGGTCTAACACATTTTTATTTTTGCATAAGTTCAGTGAACTGCTGAAAAAAAAAAGTAAACTCCTTTCTGTCTCCATTTAATCTTCTCCAAAGATTTTCTAACATTTTGTTTATCTTCTTAACCTCTTTCTTATTTATTTTGTGGTTTGATTTATCTAGTTCTGAGAGAGCAAGGTTGAGATCCCCCACTAATATAGTTTTTGCTGTCTATTTCTTCTTGCATCTCTCTTCATGTCTCCTCTAGGAATTCGGATGCTATACCACTTGATATATGTTTAGTATTGATATTGCTTCATTATCTATGGTACCCTTTAGTAAGATATAGTTTCCTACCTTATGTTTTTTAATTAGATATATCTTTGCTTTTACTTGTTCTGAGATCAGAATGGCTACCCTTGCTTTTTTTTTTTCTTCACCTAAAGCATAATAGATTCTGCTCTAGCCCTATACCTTCACTCTGTATTTATCAATATGCTTTAAATGTGTTTCTTGTAAACAAAATATTGTAGGATTCTGGCTTTTAATCCAGTCTGCTATCTACTTTCATTTTATGGGGAAGTTTATCTCATTCATATTCACAGTTAAAAAAACTAATTCTGAATTTCCTGCCATCTTATTTACCCTAGGTTATGCTATTCTCTTTCTTATCCCCCTTCCATCTTACCCAGTATTTTGCTTTTGATGACCATCCCTGTCAAACAGTCCTCCCTTTAGAGCCCCTCTCCCTTTTTTCTGCCTTTCCCCTAATTCTTCTGTTTTCCCTTTTATCAATCTTTTCCTTTCTTTTCCCCCTTCCCCTCCTATTTCCCTATAAGGTGCAGTAAGTTTCTCCGTGAAACCAAATATGTCTGAAATTTTCTCTTAGAGCCAAATCTGATGAGAGTAAGATTCACACAATGCTCATCTCCCTCTGTTCTTTCCCTCAATTATAATATTTTTTGCCTCTTTGTGAGATGTAATTTCCCTTATTTTACCTCCTTTTTCCTCTTCTTTCAGTATGATCCCCTTTCTACCTCTAACTTCTTTTTCATATTATCATAATAAAACCAAATTATACTTGCACTCTCTAAGTATACCCATAACAAAAATATAGTTCTCAAGAGTTTTTTTTTTTCTTTTTACCTTTTTAGCTTCTCGAGTTCTGTGTTTGGAGGTCAATTTTTTTATTCAGCTCTGGTCTTTTCATTAGAAATAGGTGAAATTCACCTATATCATTAAATGTCTATCTTCTTCCCTGAAAGATAATGCTCATATTAGCTGGATAGCTTATTCCTTGCTATAATCCCATTTCCTTTGCTTTTCGGAATATCACATTCCAGTCCCTTTGATCTTTAAAATGGAAGCTGCTAGGTTCTGGGTAATCCTAATTTTTGCTCCTCGATATTTAAATTGTTTCTGGCTTCTTGCAATATCTTTTCCTTGATATGATGATTTTGAAATTTAGCTATGATATTCCTTGGGGATTTAATTTTGGGGTCTCTTTCAGGAGGTGATTGGTGAATTCTTTAGGTGGCTATTTTACTTTCTGATTCTAAAAATATCAGGGCAGTTTTCTTTTATGATTTCCTGGAAGGTAGTGTCTATGTTCTTTTTTTCATCATGGCTTTCAGGAAGCCCAGTAATCCTTAGATTGTCTCCTAGATCTATTTTCCAGGTCAGTTGTTTTTCCTCAGAAATATGTCATATTTTCTTCTATTTTTTCATTTTTTTTGGTTTTGGTTTGAGTGATTCTTGGAATCTTATTGAGTCATTGACTTCCATTTGTTCAGTTCTAATTTTTAAGCACATTATTTTCTTCCATTACCTTTTTTAGCTCCTTTTGCCATTGGCCAATTAAATTTTTTTTGTTCATTGCATTCTTTTTCCATTCCTTCTTGCAGTGATCTCATTTCCTTTCCCTATTTTTCTTCCAACTCTTTCTTAAGATCCTTTATGCAATCTTTGAAGAAAGTTTTGTGACATGGAGTCCAGTTTATGTGTCTCTTTGGGGCTTCTTCAGGAATTGCTTTGCTTTTAGGAATCTCAAATTTGAGGTCTGTTTGTCCTTGCCTTTACCCCCCCCCAAACCAACCAGACAATAACAAAACAAACCCAAAAATAAAGCATTGAGCCTTGAATTAGGAAGACAGATATGAGGTAAAATTCATACCCAGCCACTAGCTATGTGACCTTGGACTAATCACTTAACTCTTTTCTGTCTGTTTCCTAATCTATAAAATGAGGATAATAATAATAACTTCTCTATAGTTGTGAGGACAAAATAAGATAATAGTTATAGATGGCTTTGTAAACTTTTATGTGCTATAAAAAGTACTATTTATAGTTGTCATTATCATCATTATCACCATTACTATTATTATGCTTGAACTTGCCATTTGAGTTGAACTTTGAAGGATGTGAGGAATTCTGGGATGTGCAGGAGTTAATGCTTTTTGAGCCCATGACATTGGATAAAACAACACCATGTATGAGAAATAGCAAGAAGTCCAGGTCAAATGGTGCATAGAACATGCAAAGTAGGATCATGTATGCTAAATCTGGAAAGAGATGTTGGAATTCATTCAGAAGAGAAGTGACATGATCACCTGCCTATATTTAAGAAACATAATTTTTTTTTTGCTTTTTTGCTGAGGCAATTGAGGTTAAGTGACTTGCCCAGGGTCACACAGCTAGGAAGTGTTAAGTGTCTGAGACCAGATTTGAACCCAGGTCCTCCTGACTTCAGGGCTGGTGCTCTATCCACTGCGCCACCTAGCTGCCCCTTAAGAAACATAATGTTGCCTAATATATGCAGAATGAACTAGAGTAGGAAGAGGCTTTAGGTAGGGATTATTAGACTATTATTGTTTTAATGTAGGTGAAAGATAAGAAGAGCCTGGACTAAAACTTTTATGATCTCTCTGTGAGGTGAGGAGATTGTCAAAAAATAGTTCTAAATTCTTGGCAGTATGCTCAGGGCTAATAATACAAATATAATCAGAAAGAAAGACAGTCCTGTCCTCTAAAAGCTTAAATTCTTTTGGGATAAGACAACTACTAAGGAGTTTAGGTGTAGGAGGAATTGCTCTACTCCCCCCCCCCTTTTTTTTTTGGTCTTTTTATACCTGCATTAATTGAATTTAAGTGAGGCAGGCTAACACAAAGTCATCAGACTCACTTTTTCTTCCAGTCATCACTGTTCAGTGGCAGGACAGAATCAAGGTGACTGGTAATGACTCAAGATGCAGTCGTTTACCTTGGTGTATTCAGTGTCTACCTAAGCTCTAAGTATTCCACAATACCCTCTTTATCTGTCTTCCTGGCTGTTGAAGAGAATTGTTGTCATCCACCCATTCCACGAGGGGAAGTTTTCACACGTTTGTGATAGACATCCCCCTAACTTACTCTGGGTTTTGAATGGAATATTGGAGTGTAGCCACTGTACATGGTACAGCTCACCTGTGTGGCAGCGATAGGGGCATGGAAAGGCAAATTACATACAGATGTATGTTTTCCTTTTGTTTTTTTGACTGTATTTCATCAGCATATGGAGAACTCCTTCTGCAAAACTGTGCTTTGCTTTTCAATTGAAATTAATCTGAAATAAACAAACAACAAAAAACCCCAACCCATTAAAAAGCACTTATGTGCTGATGGTTTTCTAAGTAGTGAAGATATAAAGAAAAAGCAAAAGTAAGACTTTCCCTTAGAGAACTTAAATTTAATAAGAAGACAAATGTGCACATTAAGAGGTACGTATGAGATACGTTGGACAGCCAAGTAAATAGAGTGTTGTTCATGAAATCAAGAAGATTCATCTTCTTGAATTCAAATATGGCCTTTCATTCTTACTAAGTTGTATGACTCAGCTCCTCCCTCATCTGTAAAATGAGCTAAAGAAATAGCAAACACTCTAGTAACTATGCCATGAAAATCTCAAATAGTGTCTAAAAGTCTGACGGCAAAATAGATCCATAGGATTAAATAAATGGCTTAGAGGGAAATTTCTAACTAGATTGAGATAGACTAGGGTAGTAGTGCTGCTGGTGGTAGTAGTGGTAATAGTATAGTGGTTGAGTATGGCCTCTTGTGAAAATTGTAATTTGATCTGAGTCTTGGAGAATTATTTTATGCTTCCAGAATAAATTCAAATTTGCAATCTACAAATTTCAATGAGAGAAGAATGTTTTACCTTTAAATTTTCAGTCCAGATTATACTGCAGAGTTTTCCTAGTATGGAGATGAAAGATGAAATAATTTTCATGAGGAACAGCTAGTGAACCAGTATTACTGAATAGCAGAGTGCATAGAGCGAAATACTGTGAAACAAGATTGTAATTATAAAATAGAATGAAATTTAAATATTCTAGAAACTTATCTTTGATTTCAGAACTCCCAGATATATCACTGGGAGTTGTTGAGTAGAGGGAATGACATGGTCATATCTGGACTTTAGAAGAATCCCTTTGTAGATGTATGGAAGATTAGGTTAGAGTTGGGAAGAAACTTGAGGTTCCAATTAAAATGCCTTTGTAATAGACTATGTGAGAAGCGAAGAACGCCTTGTGGATATTTTAGGAATACCTAACACAATTAAATAAATGAAAAACCACTTAGAAATTTTAGGGAAAAGGATAAGTTTGGAGGATAGAGGGAAAAGGCAAATGGACTTTTCCCCCTATAAAGTCTGAGAGAGCACAAAGACATCTATAGAGAGAAGGCTAACAGGTATAATGGATCTGTAGATTTGGCTAGAGTTTAGGGCTGTATGCACAGCCAAATGGGATAGAGAAATGTGATATCTTAATTTCTTACAAGTAATATTAAGGTTGGGATAAATTTCTAAGTATTTCTTCAAAGTACTTTATGCTTTTGTTAAATTCTTGTTCTGAGTAATTACTTCTGTGTTATTAAAGGGAGATTTTTTGGGAAAAAAACCGTGAATGGGTACTGGTGGTTTAATTCTGATAAATTTAGCACCTTGACTTAGCTTTTATATTCCTTCTAGTTCTGTAAAAACAATACAGAAAAGGAAAAAGGCTTGAACCAAACAAAACTATAAAATTTGAAATAATTTTCTTCTAAAAATGTCTCATGTATACCAAAATAAAAAATTTATATTTTCCTAAAAAAATAGGAAAAAATTTAAAAAAGTATATCTGTAGTCATTTTCTATCTCAGTGTCCCAATCTCCGGTTCATTTCATCCTGCTCCCAGAATAAGTTCAAATTTGCCGTCTACCAGAGAGAAGAATGTTTTACCTTTAATTTTCTTTCCAGGTCATACTGCATACTTCTGTAACTAGAAAGCAGAAAAGATATTCACTGTGGCATGTACAAGCTTGAGAATTCTTGTCCCTTGTAGTTTACTTAGTATAAAATCTTTCAAGGAAGAATGTGATGAGTCTGTCAAACCATTAGTTAAATTTTAAATATTTTCTAGATATAGTAACTTTGAATAATTAACTCTGCTTAACACTCAGTGATGTGTCGAATGACCCATATCAGGCTGCTTATAATCCCTGACAAAATTCATTTAACTTTAATGCATCAAAAATAAATCAATGAAAAAAGAATTAATAAACCCAGTATCAATGAAAGATCCTTTGAACAAGCTACATATTTTAGCCACACCCTCCCCATTCATTATAGTGAATTTTAATTTTTCTGTTAAGGCAAACATTTTCATTCATAAAACTAGACATATTTCTATTAAATTGACAAGGAACATTTAAAGGACAATTTATTTTTAATTCATTCACATAGGTAATTACATTTCCTTAGCTTTGTAATATCGAATACCAGTCAGAACCTTGCCTAGGATTCAGATAATTGTCTGTGCAGAGGTCTAAAGGCCACTTTATAAGCCCAATTTGAAAATTGGGCTTTAGTATGCCCAACTTAACTTTTAAAATGTAAAGATTTTGTTTACAAATTAACTTGAGTAAAATATTATCAGTAGATTTACGAAGTGAAATTCTTATTACTAAATGTTGACTTTAATAAACAGAAAGTTTTATCTTGAATTGTAAATAGTTTTTATCTTGCTCTTGAACTCTTCCCTCATTTCGCTCCTCTGTATAACTCTGCTAGTGATTCTCTGATTAATTTTTGAATGTGCATGACAGAGAAATAAGTTACCTTATCTGAGGAAATAATTAACAAACCACTGCATTCTCATGTCCTTTAATTCCTTCAAAAACCTACATTTCCTGGTTGGTTCCATGCTGTCTTTATTCAGATCCTCATCAATTTCATAATTGAAAATAAATTCATAAAGTTTAATTGTAATTACTACAAGTTGATAATAGTCTGAATTAGAGAGTACTTTTTATATTAACCCCATCCATACTCCTTTTTCCCTTTCCACAATATAGCTGAGAATTGCTATATAGAGATGATGTTTCCATGGAACTCTTACTCAAGATGTTTCTGAAGCCAAATAGAGGCAAGAATTCTTTCTGGGCTAAGTGACAGCCACTGATTTTATGCTTTCATGGAAAAGTAAATAGGGTCAAATATTAAATACAATGAAGGAAAGTAGGAAAGATATTTTGACAATCAGAAATATACTTCTCTGGACCAGGAAACCGGTCAAGAAATAAATTTATTAGTATATTATTAATATAGGTACTTAGGCTTTTTGTTCTTATTTTAAAAATTTTGACCAACATCTTTTTCTATGTTTATATATTCTTCTTACATGCCCTGATCACAGTGACTAGTAAATTCTACTTATTCCTCCTTTCTATACTGAGGTACTCTTCTTTAACCCTGCTTTTTCCTTTTAATTTATTCAATTTTATTTTTAATTTACAAAAGTATTTCAGGCATAGGGGAAAGCCATTGACAGTGTTTTGAGTTTTTAAATGGTTTAAGCATATAGTTCAGAGAAAATCATGTCATTGGACAGAATATGTAATAGTATGTAAAGTGTAAATGACCAAAAGGATAGGAAAGATACAGGTTTTGATGGGCTTTGAAAGTCAAAGGACTTTATATTTGATCCTGGAAGTTTATTGAAAAGGAGGGGTGATGTGGTCTGGCCTGAATTTAAAGAACAGGAATTTAATAGCTGAGTACTTGACAGATTGGCATAGGGAGAGAGAATGTAGGGAGTCAACTAGAAGCTTATTGGAGTAGTCTAGGTGTGAGATAATGAAGGTCTGCACCTTAATGGTCACATTGTCAGAGGAGTTAAAGGGACTCATAAGAATGTTTTAAGAAATATCTTTAAAATTTGATATTTTTATTTTTTAATTGATAATGGTTAGCTTTTGATTAGTATCATGTCTGAATTTTAGAATAATTAAGAACACAACTAAATGAGTATTTAGTAAGTTATTTCATCAGTCATTCTTTTTCCTTTGTAAAATAAATGTCAGAGCATCCTGGGAAGATGGCAGTGGAGATTGGTAAATTTCAATCTCTCCTGATTTCCCTCATATTTGTGCTTTAGGGCAAACATAGACTAAGGGAATATCAAGAAGACTCAGAACAGAGGTTCTCCTGATATAACCTGAGAAGATCTGAAGAAAGGCTCAAGGCTGGATATTAATCTGTTTGAAGTGCAAACAACTCCAGGCTAGCTCCCCCAAAACATCAAGTGAGCCCCCTGGGGCTAGCTGGGTGTGGCTAGAGCCTCAGCAGGAACCATAGAAACTTTCATCTACCAATTTTTTGTGGATTCAGGGTTTGCTGGGAATACTGAGAGAACCTTGGCTGATTAGGAATGCCAGGCCCAGATGAGCTGCTGAGATGTGGCTCTACATGAAAAGGAACCAGCACCTGATACGTGCAGAAACAGTGGGGCAGAGACACAACTGACTGCCAGCACTTGCAGGAGGGTGGAACTCTTGGTTTGGGTTCCTGGACAGAATAGAGAACTGAAGGGAAGCTTGAGGCACCATTCCCCCACTCTACAATTAGAGGTGAATTGAAAAGAAGAAAGAAGCCCACTATTGAAACATTATGGGAACAGAAAAAACCAGGGTTCATCTTCAGAGGAGGAAACTGTAGTAAAAATATTTCTGCCCCAAAGAGTAATGTGAAATGGCTTCCTGCCCAGAGATAATTTGTAGTAGAACTCAAAAAATAATTCAAAAGTCAAATGAGAGACACCAAAGAAAAGCTAAAAATAAATAAAAACCATGCTAGAGAAACGAGATTTATGAAAAAAAAGTTAATCAACTAGAAAAAGAGGTACAGAGTCTCAAAGATGAAAATAAGGCTTTGAAAATTAGAACTGGGCAAAGGGAAGCCAGTGAAGGTATAAGATCAAGAAATAACAAAACAGTACAAAGAACAAAAAAATAGAACAGAATATAAGAGAAATGATGTTTGGAGAACAAACCAAGAGAAAATATAAGAATAATTGAACTGCCACAAAGTTGTGACCAAAAAGGGAACCTTGACACTGTAATGTAGGAAACAATCTGAGAAAATGGTCCTGGAATGATGGAACATGAGGGGAAAGTAGAAATAAAAAATTTGCATATATATGTACATATATATATATATATATATATATTCACTGATAACCCCCTCAAAGAGATCTTGTGTGGAAAACACGCAGAAATATTATTGCCAAATTTTGAAATCCTCAGCTCAAAGAGAAAAATTTTTAATAGATGCGAAAAAAATAATTCAAATATGTTGTAGCTACAATTAGAATTATACAAGAATTATCAGCAGTAACAGTAAAAGATTGCAGATCCTGGAATCATATCTACTGACAATCAAAAGAACCAGCCCTGCTGCCAAAAAATATCATATCCAGCAAAATTATTTATAATTTTGAATGAGAAAAAATAAACTTTCAATGAACTTGCAGAATTTTAGGACTTTCTATCAACCAAACCCAAACTTAGTGGAAAATTTAACATATGACAGCCAATATGAAAGATCAGTTTTAAGGAACTTAATATGGACAGAGTGTTTATAGATAAATTATTTATGGTTTTCTATATCTGTATATGTGTATATATGTATGCACATATATAAGATTCATATCAACAATAGGGTAGCTCAGAAGAAAGACTGGCAGAGTTAAGGTAAAAATATCAATCATATTATACAAATGAGGTGCAGAGGAAGAATAGACAGACATTAGATGGGGGAGGAGGGCTCATTATTCTGAAATCCTGCTCGCATCAAGAAGGAGTTCAATGGCCAGCATTGCATATATATCATGAAAGGTATAGGACTTTCCAAAATCTAAAAAGAAATAAGGAAAGTAGTGGAGCCAAGGTGGCAAAGATTAGACAAGTCTTTATCAGAGCTCTTCCTGGCATCCTTCAGATCAATACCATATCAAGCTTCAGAACTAGTTTTGGAGTGACAGAACCCACAAATATTTGGATTGTAAAAAATTTACAGCAGAAGATATTTTGAAAGAACTTCAGAAAAAAGTCTGTTTCAGTTGGGCATAGGGGGAGGCAGCCAAACACAAGGACCCATAGTGGCATGGTTCCACACACTGGGAAATCAGTGGATTGGCAGATTAACTATGAGACATCCAATGGAAATATAAAAGGCAAATAGTGAGCCTCTGAACCCGAGAATCATGTGGGACTTGACCATGCCTACCCAGTACAGGAAGGAAGTTAGCAGCACCAAAGCAGGGGGCAGATAAAACCACTGTCACCTGTAGAAGACACTTGAGACAATCTCCCCTTTGCTCTTCGAGCAGATCTCAGCCTTTAAAAATGAGCAAAAAAAAAAAAAAAAAAAAGAACTCTTACCATAGATAGCTTTTATGGAGACAGAGAACAGATCTCAATCCCTGAAGACACAAAAGAGAAATCCTTTCCAGATGAAGCCACAAAAAGTGATATGAGTTGGTTCCCATCTCACAAGGCTCTCCTGGAAGAATTCAAAAAGAGAGTTAGAAGAAAAATGGGGAAAGAAAATGAGAACTATGCCAGAGAGTTTGGAAAATGAAACAAAAAAATTATTGGAAGAAAATTCCTTAAAAATAGATTTAGTGAAATGCAAAATACAAAATATATTTGATGAAATGCTAAAAGTATATGAATCCTTACAAAATAGATTGAGGGAAAAAAAAATTCTTGAAAAACAGAATTTGTGAAATGGGAAAAAGTAATCCAATGAACAAAACACTTCATTTAAAAGTTCAATTGGCCAAATGCAAAAGGAGATAAAAATGCTAATTGAAGAAAATAATTCACTAAAAATTAGAATTAAACAAATAGAAGTGAATGAAACAGTGAGACATCAAGGATCAGCCAAACAAAACAAAACAAAAAATGAAGAAATAAAAGAAAATGTAAAATACCTCATAGGAAAAACAATTGATCTGGAAAATAGATCCAGGAGAGACAATCTAAGAATTATTGGACTACCTGAAAACCATGATGAAGGAACAGCTAGATGGTACAGTGAATAGAGTACCAGAGCTGATGTCAGGAGGATCTGAGTTCAAATCTGGCCTCAGACACCTAACTCTTCCTATTAAAAAAAGCATGTCACTTAACCCCAATTGCCTCAGCAAACAAACAAACAGAAAATTATGATGAAAAAAAGAGCCTAGACATCATCTTTCAGGAAATCTTCAAGGAAGATTACCCTGATGTCCTAGAACAAGAGGGTAAAAATAACCATTGAAAGAATTCCCCAAAAATGAAAACTCCAAGGAATATCATAGTTAAATGTCAGAAATATCAGATCAAGGAAAAAATATTGCAAGAAGCCAGAAAGAAACAATCCAAATATTGAGGAGCCACAATCAGGATTACCCAGAACCTAGCACATTCCACTTTAAAGGATCAAAGGGCCTGGAATCTGATATTCTGAAAGTCAAAGGTACTTGAATTGCAGCCAAGAATCAACTATCCAGCAAAACTGAGCATTGTCTTTCAGGGTAAAAGATGGACATTGAGGGGAACAAGTAAATTTCATTTATTTCTGATGAAAAGACCAGAGCTGAACAGATCTTCAAATACAGAATTCAACAGAAGCATAAAAAAGTAAAAAGGAAAGAAAAAAAAACATAAAAACTTTCTTTTAAAAGTTAAGTTTGCATCCCCATATGATAAGATGATATATTTAACTCTTGAGAACTCTTATCTCTGTTACAGGTATATTTAGAGGGTACAGGTATTATTTGATATTATAGTGATGATATGAAAAAGAAGTAGAGGTGGAAAGGGGATTGTCCTGGAAGAAGAGGGAAATGGAGTTAAAATGAGGTAAAATACATTTCATGAAGAGGCAAAAAAGACCTATTACATTTGAGGGAAAGAAGAGAATGGGGTAAGCATTATGTGAATCTTGTTCTCATCAGATTTGGCTCAAAGAGAGAATATCAAACATATTTAGCTTCATAGAGAAACTTTTCTTACCCTAAAGGGAAATAGGAAGGTAAAGGAAAAAGGAGTCTAATAGAAGGGAGAACTAAAGTAGGAGGGGAAAGGTATAAGAAAGAGTGGGGGCTGTAAAAGGGGAGAGCTGTTTGAGGAAGATGGTGGTCAGAAGCAAAATACTGCAGAAGAGGGAAAGGGGGAAAGGGAAGAGAAAAGTACAACTTGGGGAAAACAACATGTCAGGAAATAGTAATTCTAACTGTGAATGGGATAAACTATCTCATAAAACAGAAGCAGAAAGCCAACTGGATTAAAAGCCAGAGTCTGACAATATGTTATTTAAAAGAAACACATTTAAAGCACAATTATACATACAGAGTAAATGTAAAAGGCAGGAACTGAATCTATTATGCTTTAGCTGAAGTAAAAAAAGCAGTAGTAACAATCTTGATCTCAGGTCAAGCAAAAGCAAAACTAGATCTAATTGAAAGAGATAAGGAAAGAAACTACATCTTGCTAAAGATGTAATGATCATGTAGTAATATCAATACTAAACACACGTGCAGCAAGTGGTATAACATCCACATTCCTAGAGGGTAAGTTAAGAGAGTTGCAAGAAGAATGAGACAGCAAAACTATATTAGTGGAGGACCCCAACCTTACTCTCTCAGAACAAGTTAAATTAAACCATAAAACAAATAAGGAGTCAATGAGGTAAATAGAATTTTAGAAAAATTAGGTATGATAGACCTTTGGAGCAAATTTAATGGAGACAGAAAAGAATATGCTTTTTTTCTTGGCAGTACATGAAACCTACACAAAATTTGTTCATGTATTATGTAAAAACTTCAAAATCAAATGCAGAAAGATAGAAATAGTAAATGCATTTTTTTCAAATTATGCAATAAAATTACACGTAATAAAGCCAAAAGAAAAAGAGGCCAAAAATTAATTGGAAACTAAATAATCTAATCCTAAAGAATGGGTGAAACAACAAATCATAGAAACAATCAATACTTTCATCCAAGAGAACGAAGATAATGAGACCACATACCAAAATTTATGGGATGCAGCCAAAGCAGTTCTTAGGGAACGTTTTGTATCTCTAGATGCTTACTGTTATAAAATAAAGAAAAGATCAATTAATTGGGCATGCAGCTTAAAAAGCTAGAAAAAAGAACAAATTAAACATCCCAATTAGATACCAAATTACATGTGAATTCTACCAAACATTTAAAGAACAATTAATTCCAGTATTATGCAAACTATTTGGAAAAATAGGAAAATAAGGAGCTCTACCAAATTCCTTTTATGATAGTACTCATACCTAAACCAGGTAGGGTCAAAACAGATAAAAATGACGGACCAATTTCCCTAATGAATATTGATGCAAAAATCTTAAATAAAAAATAGCAAAGATATTGAAGCAGAAGTATTATCCCCAAGACAATACACTATGACCAAGTAGGATTTATACCAGGAATGCAGGGCTGATTCAATATTAGGGAAACTATTTGCTTAATTGATTATATCAGTAACCAAACTAACAAAAATCATATCATTATCTCAATAGATGCAGAAAAGTATTTGAGAAAATCCAACACTCATTCTTATTAAAAACACTAGAGAGCATAGGAATAAATGGGTTTTTCCTTAAAATGATCAGTAGCATCTATTTAAAACCTTGAGCAAGCATCACATATAATGGGGATAAACTAGAACCATTCCCAATAAGATAAGGGGTGAAACATGGTTGCCCGCAATCATCATTCCTATTCAATATTGTATTAGAAATGTGAGCTTTAGCAATAAGAGAAAAAAATAAAGGAGAGTAGGTAATGAGGAAAACAAATTATCACTCTTTGCAGATATGATGGTATGCTTAGAGAATCATAGAGAATCAACTAAGGCATTATTAAAAACAACTTTAGCAAAGTTGCAGCATCTAAAATAAATCCATATAAATCATCAGCATTTTTTACATATTATCAACAAAGTCCAGCAGCAAGAGATACAAAAAGAAAATCAATTTAAAATAACTATAGCTTATATAAAATATTTGAGATACTACCTAACCAGACAAAGTCAGTAACTATATGAACACAATTCCAAAACACTTTTCTCACAAATAAAGTCTTTTCTAATCAACTGAAAGAATATAAACTACTTATGGTAGACCAAGCTAATATAATAAGAATGACAATTCTTCCTAATTAATATATTTATTCGGTACCATACCAATTAAACTACCAAGAAATTATTTTACAGAGCTAGAAAAAATAATAACAAAGTTTATCTGGAAGAACAAAAGGTCAAGAATTTCAAGGGAATTAATGAAAAAATGCTGATGAAGGTGGCCTAGCTGTCCCAGATCTAAAACTATATTATAAAGCAGTGATCATCAAAACCATTTGGTATTGGCTAAGAAAAAGAGTAGTTGATCAGTGGAATAGGTTAGGTACCAAGACCAATAGTCAATGACTATGGTAATCTAGTTTTTGACAAGTCCAAAGACCCGATCTTCTGAGATAAGATCTCACTATTTGAGAAAAATTGCTAGGAAAATTGGAAATTTGTATGGCAGAAACTAAGATATGATTCACACTTAACATGATATAATAAGATAAGGTCTAAATGGGTTGATGATTTAGACATAAAGAGTGATAATTTAAACAAATTAGAAGAACAGGATAATTTGCCTCTCAGATCTGTGAAGAAGGAAGGAATTTGTGGTCAGAGAAGAACTTGAGTACATTACTGAATTCAAAATGGATAATTTTGATTATATTAAATTAAAAGGGTTCTGTAAAAAACAATGTATACAAGATTAGAAGGTCCTATTTTTCTTGTGAGTTGTCTATGTATTTACATATCTATCTATCTATCTATATGCATAAATATATGTTTTCTTAAAGGTAGCTTGCTTTGGAGTGGTAGGGGGCATGACATGGAAAAACATTAAAGTAATAAGGTAAGCAGCAGAGAAACAAAGAACAATTTACAATGAAGTAAAGAAAAAATTGTCATTCATATATATAATTTCTTCTATTAATATAAAAAACGTTCTTGATCTGGTAATTTGTTACATATTTTGAATCCTTCCTGATGTTCTGCTGGGCACGTGAAAATATTCTCTTTTGTTTTGTATTTCTTTGTGTATACTTTTGTTTTTTTTAACAAAAATAAAAAAGACTAAAAATAAATAAAAATAAAATTTAAAAAGTAAAATGTTTCATATCATCCAAGAAAAGCATCATTAATCCAAATATATTTTCCCTCAAACTGCTTTTTGCAATATTCCCAACTATTTATACCCCTCAAATATTCATTAAGAAATGAAATTCATGAGAATAGAATTCAATCAGTTTTCATACAAGGCATTTGGTAACTGACTGAAGGTAACTGAAACTCATGCTTCATGTTGTGAATTCTCCATGAATTTACAGAAATTAAAATGTCTATTCTCACTGATCATTTCTTCAAGTTGCTGTATGTTAGTAAACTGCCATATGGAATGGCTTTGAGAATGACTGGAGCCATCTTGTAGCTTCCTTGGCAACAGCAGGAGAAGTAAACTTGTACTGGACTTGGATTTTTAGCAAAAATAGTAGATCTGTTATAAATTTTTTTAAAAAAGGTCCACAATGAAGGATCTTTTTGGGCATTTAAAAATTCTTTTTGTTGTGTGGGAACAATGAATCCTAACAAGAATAGATTTGTTCTCACAGGCTCAATGAAATCCTAATGTGAATTGCTCTGATGTGAAGTCACACTGTTCATTTTCTGACTGAACAGACACAGTTCAGGCATGTTCATAATGGTGCTGTGGTGGTGACAGCTGAAAAGATAACAAGCCTTGCCTCAAAAAGGCCTGAGTGGGCAACAAGAGCTTCGAGAGCTGCAGGAACAAAGTTAACATGAAATCTCACATGCTTTTTTTCCTCACCCAAAGTGGAGACCAAACTGTCAATGAGTGATGCTCAAAAACAGAGCCTTTCTTGTTATGTACCGCCAGCCCTCCCGGAGAGAAGAAGGAGAGATACAATGCTATCACCTTCATCTTCTGTCTATAATTGTAGATATGCCATTTCACTAAAAGTATTTTGGCAGAAAGGATTGTTCACAGAATTGCGAATGTCTGCTTGGTTACACCCATGTAAGGATTTTACTTTTTTTTTTTTTTTAAAAGCTATGTCCTTTGTATAAATGTTCTATTTACTGAGTGTCAGTATAAACTCACTTTAAATCAGAGATGTTAAATATACTAGTTATGTGATTACCAAAATCACTTTGTCAAGTTTGAATTTGCATTAATTATTTTTGGAGAAAACTAAATATTTTATTATTTTATAATTTATTATTATTAAATGAACTATAGAATTGTGTTTTCAGCATTATTCTATTACAAAAAGCATGATACTTTTTTGTTTTTGTCTTCATGTTTAAGGCAGCTTTGGTGTGATTTAAAATTTTCATTCAACTATGTCTTTAACATTCTATGATGGCAATATTCACACAGAAGGCTCTAATTGTATTAGCAGTTTTGACTGTGCATTTACTATCACAATTTGGATAATTTTGAGTGTTTTCAAACTTGAGGTTTTGTACCGAAACAGAAGCAGGAAGAGAGAAACTTTCAATTACTGTTATTCCCTACTTTGCTTCTGATACATTGTTATATGTATCACTTCCTATGTTCAGTCTCAAGATGTTTATCTCTTGAGTGGTTCTTTAAGTAAACTTCTAGTCCAGTACTTGTTATAAGTATTTTAATATGATCTAAATTCACTTTGTGCATTAATCTGTCATGGTTTTGTCCTAACAGCTAGACACAAATTTCTTCCAGAGGTCCCTATGATTCAGACTTGTTGTTTTTATATTTTGGACTAGAGATAGAGATTTAGGGCATTCAGTGAGGGAACTCCCTCTGTGAATGTAGATACACAACTATTTAGCAATTTACTGTGTTAAAGAGTTGCCTAAGGCATTAAGAGATTAAATGGCATGCCCCTTTTCACACTGCCAGTATATGCTAGAGGCAGTACTTGATTGAACCAGTATATTTAAATATTAGGTGAAAATACTATGGTGATTGTTAGCTCATAAGTATATTTGAAGAAAAAAGATAAGAATAGCTATTGTTCTTGACTCCCTATCTCTTTCCCTATAGCCATATTTCTAAACTTTTTCTCCTTCCTCAAATTCTCACCTACTATACCATGACATTAAACTCAGAGGAAATTATTTAAATCCCTATTTTGTAGAGATAGAGATTCTAAGATGTGTGAGCTCCCTCAATGAACTTTCCTCCATTCCTCAAAATATCTTGGCACTCTAACCTTCTATTTCACTTTCCTCTGGTCACAAGAGGAATCCCTAGTCATACAACATCGGATTTTTCTAGGTATATTATTGAAAGAGTCCTAAGTAGGGTGGGGCAACTGGAGCTTCTCTTAAGGTCGCATTTTAGAGGGCTATGGCAGCACCACCCTCTGGAGTGGAATTGCTGATGTCTACTTCCTAGAAATGATTCTACCTCCTTCAGCAGTTTAGAAACTTTATAATATGGCAGATAAACTTCCTCCTTTTCAATAGAAGCAACCTAGGTAAATATGCTCTTATGCTCCTTAGCCCACTATTGCTATTTGCCTTCAAGTAAACATAGAAAAGGGGAGAGAGAGAGTTACAGAGACAGAGGGAGTGACAGAAACAGAGATAGAGTTAGAGACTGAGAAAGAGGAAGACAGAAAGGAGAGAGAAGAAGAGAAGGAAAGGGAAAGAAAGAGAAGGCAAGGGAGAACACAGAAAAACACATAAATAATAAACATGTAATTTTGCCATTTGATTCCATGCTATTTTGCATTCTTCTCCAGAGGAACAAAACAGGTTTTAATGAATTAAAAAGCTAGTACATAAAGTCATAAAAGGTGAGAACAGGTGATACTTGGAGATGAGAAGGCATAATCTTGCCCAGAATTCACTCCAAATTTTTTTTTCCATCATGCTCCAGAAATCTCTCTATCCTGGAAGCTTTCTCCATCTCTGAAATTGACACACTGACCCTCCACTCCTATGATCTCTCCCTTTGATTTGAAAGCTTTTCATAGACTTTCTGTTGAAAAAGGATGCCTAGATTATGACCTCCTTCTTTTCCAGACTTCACTTTGGACTTTTTAAAAAGCGTTCTCCCTAACTCTCCATCCACATAGCTTTTCTGCTTTCCTTTTATGTGTGGTCTTCATTTAATGTAGAAAGTAAGCTCTTTGAAATCCCTGACTATCTTTTTGTTGTTGTTGTATTTTTAGCAATAATAAAATTCCTGGCACATAACAAATACTTAATAAATGCTTGTTGACTGAGTGATCTTAAACATTTCAGTTTTTGTAATAAATTCACATGGTTCAGTAGTTTGTTTGATTGTTTCTTCTTTTTTGTTGTTTGTTTTGTTTTTGTTTTGTCTAAGTATTATTGGTTAAATTTGCATGCCTGTTGTCAATGTAAGGATATTTGGCTCCACTCTTGTCTAAGGTTCATTTGGAGGGCAATCACTTTCAGTTCATTTCAACAAATGAACATTTCCTGTACCAGTACTGACCTCCAGTTTTATATTCCCTACTCCTTTTCAGATATCTGAAACTGGATGTTCAGTAGATAACTTAAACTCAGTATGTATAAAATGGAATATACTATCTTTCTCCTAAATCCTCCGTGTCCTATCTTTCCATTCTCATTTTCTTAGTTTCTCATGCTCGCAATCTAGGAGTCATTCTGAATTCCTTATTATCTCTCACTTCTCCCCCCATATCCAAATTGCTGTTAAATTTTACCTTTGGAACCATTCTCAAATATGCCCCCTTCTCTCCTTTGATATTATCACCACTCTGGTACAGGCCCTCATCATCTCAAACCTTGATTATTGCAATAACTAGATAATGGGTCTACTTGTCCCAAGCTTCTTCCACTACAATTCATCCTCCATTCATTCATGAAAGCATAGGGCCAGCCCCTTCTCTGCTCAATAAATTCAATGACTTCCTATTGCATTCAAGAGCATACAGAAAAGGCTCAGTTTGGCCTTCCTCATGTTGTTAAATCATTTCAGTCACATCTTTGTGACCCCATTTGGGGTTTTCTTGGCAATAATACTGTAGTGGTTTACCATTTCCATCCACCTTATTTTTTTATATGAGAAAATCAAGGCAAATAGGTTTAACTCACTTACTCATGGTCACACAGCTAGTAAGTGTTTGAGGCTGGATTTGAACCCAAGAAGATGACTTTTTCTGACATCATGTCTGGCACTCTATCCCTTGTGCCATCTAATTGCCACATTTGGCATTCAAAAGCCTTCATAAACTAATCCTATCCCAGTATCTTCACACCTTACTTCTCAGCACACTTACCAGTTCAGTGACACTGACCTCCTGGATGTTCTACCAAAAAAAAAAAAAAAAAGTATGTTCCTTTTCTTGACTCCTTGCATTTTCTCTGTATGTTTCCCCAATCTGAATTTCTCTCTGTCCTCCACTTCAATTACAGACCTTCCTGACTTCGTTTAATTCCCAATTAAAACCACATTTTCTATAAGAAGCCTTAAGTGATTCCTCTACCTATTTTTTTCCTGTAAATAGCTTGCTTTGTCTCTATTTGTTTGCATATATTCCCCCACATTAAGTCATAAGATCCTTGAGGACATGTAGTATCTTTTGCCTTTTTTTTCCCTTTGTATCAGCAGGTCTTAGCACTAGTACTTCACACCTAATAAGCACTTAATAAATGTTTATTGATTGATTTAAGAGAAGTGATAATGGATTTACAGTTGAGTAAGATCATAATGGATTTAAACTGCCTTCCTGAACAATATATTTTATATGAGTTTTTTTGATATGATTGAATTGATGATATGATTTAAATAGTAGAAATACTCCAACATTTTCACTATTTTTGATCTATTTTATATATTTATGATATATCACAAAGACATGAGTACACAACCAAATCAAGAATTTTTCAGTTATAAATAAAGGTAGTATTATGTTGACAGTTATTTGGGGATGGTTAATTCAATAATTAATAAACATAGTACTCTTTATTTCCCTAGGACTTTTTGCCACATCTTTTGTGGCAAATATTTATAGTTTGGTGTGTGTATGTATGTGTGTGTGTGTGTGTGTGTGTGTGTGTGATACAAGGTGTGAGTATTTTTCACAGGTATATAAATATACTTTTGTCCTAT
The DNA here is from genome assembly GCA_023553655.1 of Myrmecobius fasciatus. Taxonomy (NCBI): domain Eukaryota; kingdom Metazoa; phylum Chordata; class Mammalia; order Dasyuromorphia; family Myrmecobiidae; genus Myrmecobius; species Myrmecobius fasciatus. The sequence continues at coordinate 142,591 of JAJPUD010001993.1, forward strand.
ATTTGGAACTGGGTCCTCAACTTTTAATATTAGACATATGATACTTTCAGTTAAGAAAACCTTAAGTTTGTGAGGAGGATGGTAAATTGATTTTTTTTTTCTGTCAATGATGCCACACTCTGAAATGATTATGGAAATTATCTGGCACTTTTTCTGATTTAGCATTAAAGCAACAGTTTCAGTTTCTTTACTTCATATTTTTTAATTGTTCATTATATGATCATCAAGCAAGTTTTCTGTTTCTCATTTAATTTAACTTTATTGTGTTGAACTTCTTGCAGTCACATAATGATCAGAAATTTTCTGTATCCTCTTTTTTAGGAGTCATTTCTTATTTGCTTCTCACAGTTTATATGCAGTTTGTTTTTTGATTGATATTGAATTATTTATTCTTATTCATTCACATAATAAATATAAAAAATTGTTGTATGTTTTTCTTTTTCAAAAAGGCATTTGGGGTTAAGTGACTTGCCCAGGGTCACACAGCTAGGAAGTATTAAGTGTCTAAGATCAGATTTGAATTTAGGTCCTCCTGACTTCAGGGTTGGTGCTCTATCCACTGCGCCACCTAGCTGCCCCAATTGTTGCATGTTTTTAAAGAAGTTTCTTGGAAGATAATGCCATTGAAATACTTTCCAAATTCTATCCTACATATCCATTTGTATAAGCATGGTTCTTTATTACTATGAACACTTAAACATTTTAATTGTCTTCTCTAAGGATACTAGAATTAAATGTTTTAATAGTTTTTAATATTGGTATTAGTAGTTCCTAGGAAAATTGGTGCCTTTCTCTATATGCTTATTTATAATTTAGCCAAATAGGAATATCATAAATTTTAGTGGGATTTTTATTATTAAGCAATAAATGACTATTAATTTGTGGTTGATAACATATCTTGTAGTATGTACAATGATAGTTATTGTTTATGAAATTTAACATTGAGTCATTCTAACACTTTTTCTACTCTTTATGGACTGGGTAGAATTCAATATTTCCTCTTCTTATTTTGTCCAAAAAAAGCCCTTTTGATCCTCTTGTTATTTGACAAGGATTTAGCAGCTCAGAGAAATCAATGCAGACTTCTGTACATGAACAGTTTATTTTTTTCTTTGTAAATTCTTGAATGAAAGCTTTAAACTTCTCATGGGCATCTTTGTCTTTAACCTAGTCGATGTGGAAAGGTGTAATGATTAGTTTCTTTGTAAATTGTTTGCCAGCTAATTTCAAACTACAGGCATTGTGGGAGAGGGATATTTGGATGAAGACGTGTCTGAAGATGTGACATCAACAAGATATTTATTCTTTTATTTATTTGCTTCTTTGTTTCCATATGTTTGCAAAATAAGTTCTTGGATGCCATATGAATACCATGATGCCAATATCGGGATATGGATTTACCAAGGTTCTTGGCATGCAGTTGATGCATTGTTGAATCTTCTGGAGAACTCTGTCTCTTCAGTGATGGAGAAAAGAGCTTAAGCTATGATAGGGTTATAGTGGCATTAAGAATGAACTAGAAATAAAATGGCAGAATATCAGAGTATAGGGAGCCTAAGGATAATGTAGTCAAAAAACTATTTATAACATCCCAAATAATTGTTAAGTGCAGATAGGTGGTGCAGTGAATAGATGATGCTGGGTCTAGAGTAAGGAAGACATTGCAAATTTATATCTGAGACACTTATTAGCTGTTTGACTCTGGGCAAATCACTTAGTCTTGTTTGCCTCAGTTTCCTCATACATAAAATAAGCTGGAAAAGGAAATGGCAAACCACTCCAGTATCTTTCCTAGAAACTCCTACACAGGGTTATGAAGGGTCAGACAGGACCAAAATGACTTAAAAATAACAATGATTAATTTTTATACAGTCTCTGCTTGAAGTCCTCGTCATGACTAATTTAGTTCTCTATAATGAGGCTTACTTTTTAAAATCAGCTTTAATTGTTGAAATTTTTCTCTTATATTGAACCAGAAACTGCTTTCTTATAACCCATGTTAGTTCTGCCTTACTTCTTACCAGAACTAACCCCTCTAACTGAATAAGGAAATACATCCATTGTCTCCTTCACTAGATTGCCCTATTTTATCACCAATTTTCAGATTGTTTCCTTCAGTTTACTGGTACTTTCCATGCTTCCTGCAAACATGCTCATGTGTACTCTATTATCAGAAACATTCAAATTCGTCAAAAACTTCCATCTCTGCTGAACTATTATTCTATATCTCTCCTGCCACCTATGGCCAAACTCCTTGACAATGCCATTTACAATATGTGTTTCCACTTTTTCTTCTCTCACAGTCTCATCATCCAATCAAAACTGCTTTCTTCAGTTATCAATTATCTTTTAATTGCCAAATCCATTATCCCTTTAGCAATTCTTATTTTTCTTGATCTCTTCATAGCTTTCAACTCAGATGATAACTTACTTCTCTTTGATATTCTCTCTTAGTGCACTTCTCTATCAGATTGCTTCTTCTTAGTCTCCTTTGCTGGACCCCATTCTGATCATACTTCTAATCACAGGTGTGATATAGGATTCTGTTCTAGAACCTCTTCTAGCTCTATATTGCTTCACTTGGTAATATCAATATCTCTATTGGGGTTAATTGCCATCTTCATGCTGAGAATTACCAAATCTACTCATCCTGTCTTATTTTTCTGCTTATCCTCAATCCCACATTTTCAACTGCCTTTTAGATGTATTGAATTGAATGTCCAGTAAACAGCTTAAACTCAACATATCCAAAATAAAACTTATTATCTTTTCTCTTATTACCCTCCCTCATTCACACTTTCAACTTTTCTATTACTTTCTTCGGTGACACCATCCTTCTAGTCCCTCAAACTCTCAACTGGCATTCTTGACATAACTATCTTTCACCTTTCATATCCAGTCTGTTGCCAAGGTCTATCTCTCCCCCCCCCCTTTTTTTTTGCTGAGGTATTTGAGGGACTTGCCCAGGGTCACACAGCTAGGGAATGTTAAGTGTCTGAGACCAGATTCGAACTCAGGTCCTCTTGACTTCAGGGCTGGTGCTCTATCCACTGTGCCACCTAGCTGCCCCATATCTTTCCCCTTTTCAATGTCTCTCTAATATACCCTCTTCTGTCCTCTAATACTGACAACCATTTTGGTGCAGGTTCACATCAGTGGAGTTCTGAACTATTTCAGCAGACTGCTTTACATTTCTCCTCAATCCATCCTCTAATCAATCACCAAAATGATTTTCTTAAATTGCAAATCTGACCATATCACCTCGCCTACTCATTAAACTCCAGTGGCTATGGATCAAATACAAGAATCTTTTATAACCTAGTACCTGATTATACACATTTTTCTAGTCTTTTGAAATCTTTTTATTTTCCATGTACCTTTGGATTCATTGAGACTGACTTAATTGCTGTTCCATGAATAGGATACTCTATTTCTTGGCTCCCAGCATTTTCTCTGGCTGTCCCCCATGATTGGACTGTTCTCCCTTCTCTTCCGTAACCACTTGTTTCCTTTAGTTGTTCATTCATTTTCAATCATTCCCAACTCTTCGTGTCCCTATTTAGAGGTTCTCTTGGAAAAATATTATAGTGATTTGCCACTTTCTTCTCCAGATCATTTTACAGATAAGAAAACTGAGGCAAACAGGGTTATGTGGCTTGCCCAGGATCACACAGATAGTAAGTATCTGAAAAGAGATTTGAAATCAGGAAAATGATTCTTCCTGACTCTAGGCCTGGCATTTTACCCACAGGGTCATCTAGATGCCTTCTTTAAATTTTAACTAAAATTCCATTTTTTATAGGAAGTTTTTACCACCCCTCTTAATTATAGTGTTTTTACTTTTTAGATTATTCTATTTTTGTATATAATTTATTTGTACCTATTTGTATGCTTGTATATTTGTTTGTACATTATGCGTATCCCCCATTAGTTTGTGAGCTCCTTGAAGGCAGGGGCTATCGTTTGTCTCTTTTTATATCTGTAGTGCTTAGCACAATCCCTGGCACATAGTAGGAGCTTAATTAAGATTTAGTGATTGATTATTGCATTTTGGAGTCACAAAACAAACTTTTCCAAATGATAACTTTTTAAATATTAGTATGGTCATAGTATTTTAAAGTTGAATAGTCTTAGCCATTATTTAGTTTAACCTCCATCGTTTTTTAGATAAAAAAAATCTTAAAGAAAGGTTAAGTGATGTGTCCAAGATTTTATGATCATGAGAATCAAGTTCTATTTATGGGCTTTTCCCTTAGAAATTCATGGCTCTTTTTGCTACCACATTGCAGATATCATGACTTCCATAATTGTCTCTTCTTGATGGGGAATATTTTGGGTCCTCTCAAAATTTTATTTACCTTTTTCAGGAAATATTATAAGTGAAGAGACAGCAGATATTTCTATTTATCAGCCAGTTGTGTAAAAAGTAAACCACTCTTCATGTGGGAATAATAAATATTGGTCCAACTTAGTACATTGTAAAGAGCAAAAGTGTTTTATGGACATGCATATATATCATACATAAGAATATATGTATGTCATTAAATAATTTTTAAGATTTATGTATTAAGTATGAATATCATTGTTTTCCTATGTAGATGGTCCATTTTTTTACATTCCTTCCAGAAATGAAGCTGAGAGAGAGAACTAGCAGGAGTTTGTTATAATATAATACAATTTCTTAAATAAAATGATAATGAACCAAATTAATAAACTAATTAATAAGACTAAATTGTATATCCTTTTTAAATAATATGACTACAGGTGTTATATGATGGTTCATATAATAAATAATAATAAAAAAGGAGTCTTGAAAGTCCATTTCATTTCTATAAAATTGCTTGTTTTTTCTCCTCCTCACCAAACAGTTAGTAGGATATATGTTTTAGATGCAGGGCAGAAGTGGAGAGGGAAGTTTTTTTTAATGGAGAGACACACCGTACCTTAAGAAATTCATACTGTTTTTTAAGTTGTAACATCCTCTCGTTCTAAATCTTTAGGAATAATCTTTTAAAATATTTCATTCTAGACTTATAACACCAAAGTCCTTTAGATCCACTTAGTTTTTTAATGTGTAACATAAAAAAATGCTTAATTTCCTATCTCCCAAGATTTTTACGAGCAAAACACTAGAAAGGAAAATACAAAGCAATATAGATGTTTTTGATGATGATGACAATACTGTGACAATAATAATTTTCTGCAGAGAGAGCTGTGAACAAAGGTTCCTAAATATTCTAAACATTTCTCATTAGTGCCTAAACAGCATATAAATTCATAAATTTTGAGTTGGATGTGATGTCAGATCACTAGTCCAATATACTAATTTAAAAACAAACAAAGAAACAAACTGAGGCTTTAAGAAAAAACATTTTCCCAAGGTCAGAAAGTAACTAGTAAAGCTCAGAGTAGAAGCCAGAACTTTTGAATTGAAACTTAGCATGCGTTCCATTATAACCATAGTTTCAAAAGTATAAGAATAAGCAAAAGAATGAAGAATCCCTCTACCTCAATTCCCACCATCACTCTAGTAGCTGAAACCTTTTGAGACTATTGGATAAAAGTTAAAGGAAACCTTTCCCATCTGTAACTAAGAAGTGCTTAACTTACAAGTTTTTACTACAAGTCAGTTTAACAAAAACTTACTTCTAATCTTGTTGGTTTGTTTTAACCTTGAGATATTTTTGTTTTGTAAATAAATCTATAATGTCACTTCTAATAATGTATTTTATAGATATTAATTCTCTTAAAGTGTACTCTTTGGAAGGACAAGTGTCCTTACTAAAACTCATTCTATCTTTTAAATCTAATCATATTTGTCTACATCTATTTGGCACAATTATTTGATTTGGGTGAATATTTAAAACATCTTGACAATGATGAAGGAGAGTTTTTACCTTCATATTTTGCTAATAATGTCCTGTCTTATGTCTTGTTTGGTTTTCTTAGGATTCATATTGCTCAGTTATAAATGCTATTACATTTATTTTATTTGAAACATATTGTCTTATAAAATTATCGAATGTCAAGAATATAAAATTGAATTTGCTTGAACAATTTATCAGCATTTGATGTGAAACATCCATCATACCAAATTAATAGTCAACCAAACTCCTGCTTTTATTGACCCGTTGAACCTCTAAAATCATGCCATGTGACATGAAGATATACATACTGGTTTGCCTTTGGCATTCAGAGGTAACACTGAAATTTTATTCTGCAGTATAATGCAAAGTGTAGAATAAAAGCTAGCAGCAGCTCTTCTAGCAAACTTGGTCATTTGTATAAGTGGTCTTTCATTTGGATTAAAACACACATATGTCTACACACATACATATATAGACACAGAGAAAGAGAGGGGGGGAGAGTAAGACAAGGAGAGAGAAAGGAAAGAGAAAGAGGGAGAGGGAAAGAGAAAAAGGGAGAGAGAAAGAGAAAGTGTTTAGTTATGTTTTTTAATTCAAAATTGAGCTGTTGCAATGTACTTGCTCAAACTGATCATCTCTGAATGTTATACAAGAACATCTATCTACTTATTGCTAGATGTTTCACTGACTTTGTCCTCTGTGATAGCATTGATGATCTAAACCAGAAATTATTTCTTTTCTTCCATTTTAAATTAAGCAGTGTGAAGTATCCAGCTAGCACCAGCTGTCATAAATGATCTCACCAGCAGTGCTGAATTGCAGTGACTATAATGATAATGCCCATTGTAAAAAGCCTTATAGGAAATGCAAATATACTATCACATTCAGACCTGCTACTGATGCCCTTTTTTTTTTCCAAACCAATATAATCTTTTTGATTTCAGTTAATAATTTAGTCCTAATCACCACCTTATCTTCTGAAAAGGAGAGTCTGTTTTGAATCATGAGGCAACTGACCTTGAGAGGAGATTTAATATATACAGTGTACTCTTGAGCTTTCATGTATCACCTCTTGGTTCCTATGCATAATTTCTCTTGATTCATGAAAAGATCAGCTAGGATGATATGTCCTCTGGTTTCTCTTTTGATATTTGTTATAATTATTTTCTAATGGTTTTTACTCCCTTAAGCTTAAATTGGAAATTTTTTGAGTCTATACTTTTAATGTTTCAAAAAACTTGTCACTAAAATGGGATCATAGATTAGGAGGTGAGTGATACATTTGAAGTCATTTAATATAGATCTTCATTTTTACAAGTGAGAAACTGAGTTCAGAATTTGGTCAGGTAAAGAGTAGAGCTGGGATCTTAAAAACAACTATCAACTGCTATTGTCTAATAAGAATATTATTATATTATAAAGAAGTAATAGTTTGAATTGGAATCATAGATTAAATGTATTAAAACATTTAAAATACAAATGGCCATTTTGCTGTTGTGTCATTCTATGAATTGTATTTATAAATGAATATGTTCAAATTAGGAGTTTGAGGATAATTTATGTTCTAGAATGAGTTATTGAATTATATAAAGGAGTTATAAAAATCTTAAATCTACATTAAATACATTTTATCTAGCATTTCTACATGGGGTAGATCTGTGTGAATTAAAAAAAATAAAATTAAACAGGACATGTTGGTGCATGTCTGTTATTCCCTGTTACTGGAGAGGACAAAATCTAATTGGATATTGTCTGCAATGTATATAATGGCCATCCTAATCCCTATAACCTGGAAATGTGGAACTACCAGGTTGCCTAAGAACAAAGATGAAGATCAGAAACAGAACATATAAAAATGTGCCAGTCATCAGTAGGATCTGATCATGGGGATATGGGGGATAGAGAGAGAGAATCAGGGACAGAGATAAGAAAAAGGAATGATAGATGAATTTCTGTCTCCAAACATCTTAAGAAATACTATACTCTCAATGCAATTAATACTCTTGATTTTAGATAGAAAGTTATGAATCCTATTGCAAACGGAAATTCTTTTTTTATTAAAGCTTATTTTCAAATCATGCATAGATAATTTTCAACATTCACCTTTGCAAAACCTTTGTTCCAATTTTTTCCCTCCTTTTCCCCATTCCTACACCTAGATGCAAGTAATGCAATATGTATTCAACATTGTGCAATTCTTCTAAACACAAGAAATTATTATATAATGTCATTTTTGATATCTTTCTTAGTAAATACTTAGCAGTATAAGGAATTAATATTAAACATTAGAAGGGCCATCAACTGAAGACAAGATTTGTTGTTGCTAATTTTGTTGTAATATCTCAATGTTACTAAGAATACTAAATCAGGACATTTTAATTTCAGGATAATAGTGATGTATTGGTAAGTAGAGAAACAAGGAAGGGTCTTTAGAAAATTAAGGGATACTTGCAAAAAGAGAAGATAGTTTTGATTTGGTATAAATGGTATTTTTGTGAAGAGTAGAATTATTTAGATTTCATTTGCTTATCATACACTTAAGTAGACTTAGTGAATTTAGATTTTCATTCTTCACCATGTAGATTTTGACATTTAAGCTTGGGTTATATTTAATATTTATAAAATATAGAAAGTATATAAATAAAAATAATACACCTACCTTTGGAATTTGTGCTAGTTTTCCCTCAATGGAGTAAAAAGGGATTGGAACCAGAGGCAAGCCTTCATGCATTTCAAAAAGATGGCTTAAAAATGAATCTGAGAATTTTTAATGTTATTTTCCATGAATAGCCTTTTATGGAAGTAATCTTGATTTTTATTAGCTTGTGTTCTATTTTAAATCACGCTTTGATGGAATGATTAAATCTAATACAAAGTATAGAGCAAGTTAACAGGCTTAATAGTCCTAAAGATAAGATAGGAATGTTTCTGCTATTATCTTGAACAGTCAGTAATGAACTGAGTTGTTGTCTTCTTTAACTATCGTGCATTTTCATCCCTTGTTGCATTACTCAAAATAATTTTAAAATAACATGATATTTTGTATGCCACTTAACAGAATCATTTTTCCCAGAGGAACATCTCTCAGGTTGGCTCGTTATTCCATTTGAAACCAATTGCTTGGCTGCAAGTAATATTTCCTTGGAGTTTGAGGCAGTTGACCTGACAGACTCTTAAAAATACATCTCCTATAATTCATGAGGTCACAGTTAAGTTTAAAATGACATTTTGTTGACCTCATGGAAGGTGTTCTACAAACTTACCATAGTGGAGGGCCACTTCGGGATCCAAATTCTTGTACATTTTGCAACTCTTGTCTCTTTCCTACCCCACAGGAGATATATTATAAAAAAGAGACAATCTACACTTCAAAATATCTACACTGACTTCACAACTTTATTCATTTCTCTTTAAAACACATTTTCACAGTAAAATGAAAGTGGCAATTTAACAAAACATTGATGCTGGGCTCTCCCTACTCCACCTCCAAACTCCAAAGCAACCCTACTTTAAATCATATTTGAAAATATGTGAGATGCTGTATGGTATACAGTGAATAAGATACTGTACTTGAAGTCAAAAAGGCCTGGAATCATACCCCCCATCTATAAACTCCAGGCTTGGAATTAGTCTTCAAATTTCCTTCCCACTTCAAATCTGTTATTTTTGGAATTTAAATATATACAGAGAAAGCTGTGCACAAACATACGTGTAAATAAACATTTCTGTACTATCCCCTCCATTGGCTACCTCTTACTTGTAGATTCCAATTTGGTTCCCAGGATCTGAGTGGCCATTATAACATCTTAAAGGTGATAGATAGGTTGTCATTCCTAAAATTATAGTGTACAGATTCTTGTTAATGAATTAGCTAGAAGAAAAGCCTTACTAAAATGGCAAAATAAGAATAAAAAATAGAAAGTGTCCCAATCTCTACAAAAATCAGTGTTGCAAATTTCATACACTCACATACATAAAGCATCAGTGGGAAGAATTGGTATGCAAAATTAGTACACTAATAGAAAGTTACACTCAGAGATAATAGGATCATGTACATAGACCAAAAAGGCAATCCATTCCAACTCCTTCATTTTATAGATGAGGAAACTGAGGTTGAGAAAGATAACTCCTTATCCCAAGTCTCTTAGACTTTCTAGATACAGATATTAAACATCAGAGGCAAGATTTGAATCCAGGTCTTCTAGTTAAGAGACAGTGCTCTTTTTATGGTACTATAACTATCTCACAGCAACTATCATAAGGAAATTTATGTTCTTTTTCTTTCCATTATGCCCTCGTGATTATTCCCTCAGTGCACCTAGTTTCATAAGTGCAAAGTTGCTCTACTGTTTGGTAACATTGCTAATAGGAATTGGAAAGGAAGAGAAATCCTCCCTCAACCTTTTTGCTTGCCATATGAGGCTCAAGGGAAAACAATGATCTCTCAAAAACTAAATTCTTCTTCCATAGCTGGCCACTTCTTAACTGCCAGCTGTAATTGTAGAGAGTGTTCCTATAAAGTTGGATGGCTTTCTTTTTAAAGCTCCAAAGGGGTAAAGCTAATCCTTTAATCATCAAATGTCTAGTTGCCTCATAATTTTCTCGTTTATTCAAGCTCTTCCTACCTCCTAATTGAGTAAAGTACAAGAATTTCTTTCTGTTTCCTTTATGCCTCTTTTAAATACACACACACATCATATGTGTGTGTGTATGTGTATGTGTTTAGATGTTTTTGTATGTGTTTACACACAGTGTACACATAGTGGCAAATATAAGAGGTGCCAGAGGATTTGAAAAAGGCCAATGTCCTACTTCACACAAAAAAAGAAAAGAGATTTTATATACTGTAAACACTGACCTTAGCTTGATTGTGATTCCTGGCAAATATATTGAACTTAATATTAACATCTTGGTTACTGAACATTTATTAAAGGAACTTAATCTTACAGAGTCAGTATAGATTCATGAAGGAGAGGGTTACTCATAAAGAACCTAATTTCCTTTTTTGACAATCATTAGAATAATATATTACTGAAATATTTCAGAAATAGAGTTTCCCAGTGTTTATATCATTACTAATATAGATGGTTATGGTCTAAATAGTAGAACAGTTATGAAGATTGCTGGTGTTTGTCCTTTTTTCTCGAAAAGAACCATGACATCAGGAAAGTGGTACCATGACATGTGAGTGAATTGGAGTTAAGTGAGGGAAGGCTGGGCAAAGTCACCTGCTTCATTTTTTTCCACACTCTGGGTCCAGTAGCAACATGTAAATCAGAAGGACTTGGAGATGGTCCTGGAAGCGAAAGACCTTCACCTTTTTAAGTCAACATCTTTGACAGGTCTCTATTTGATTGAAGCAACACCCAATCTGTGATTAGGGCTGGGTAAGAAATAAGGTAGAGAAGAGCCTCTTGACCAAGTGAAAAAATCATCCTGGGAAGGAAAGAATCTCAGAGTCTCTGACCAAAACAGAAAAATTGCTATTTACATTCACTCTGAGCCAATCCACTCAAACTAAGTGAGGTTTGACTGGGGATCTGTTGTCAAGCAAAAACCAGAGGGATTTAAGATTAAGATGTGGTCCTAGCTAGGGAACTCCAAGAAGCAGAAGTTGATGAAGGTGGTGGTGGGTTGTTAATAATTGTATCAATGCTAAAATGGAATGAGCTATGTCAGAAAGTAGTGGACTCCCTCTTACATGGAATTTTAAAAATGTCCTGAATAAAACTATTCATCAGGCATATATATTGCAGCAAAAATTCTTTGCTTACTGTATAAACTAGATGCCTTCTAAACTCCTTTCTATCCCTGAAACTCTATGATTCCGTGATGGATATAAGTGTACCTTCTTAATATAGACAATTTACAAAGCATGTTTCTCACAGTGAATTACTGCTATAATTAGCAGGAGCATAATTTTTTTTAATTAAGTGAGTATAAATCTTAAAAAAAAATAAAGCCTAGCATGTGTATGGGGAATGTATGCAAACACTGAACTAGTCTTCATGTTATTTAAGCTGTCCATATTTTTCACATGTATATCTTTATATACATATGTAAACATACACATGTATATGTATGTATTATAAATTACAGAATTTCCTTTTTTTTCCTCTTGGCAATATATGGCCACTGTGGGGTTTTGAATACAAGTGGCATGTTAACATGTTATGTCTTAGGAAAATCTTTTTTGGTAAGTCTTTGAGGTCTACAACTAGGTTGTTGTCTTTGTGAGTAGAGAGAAAATTTGATGTGAGGCAGATTGTATTGTAGAATCAATAGAATGTAGTAATTGATTTGATTTGTAGAGTGAGGTAGAAGAAATAGTAAAATACAACTTTATCATTTGGAGCTTAAGATGGTAAGGAGAATGGGAGAACCTTGAGAAGGAATCAGAAAATTGTAGAAAGGTCAATTTCAGGGAAAAATAATGGTTAAAACATTGGACATGTAGAGCCTAAGTGAATGTATATTATAGTTAGATAATACTAGGTTTTTTTTTTTATTTGTTTGCTGCTTGTCTGGAACATGTATACTATTATTAGATAGATTTGGAAATAATTTTTGACATTTCTATATTGATTATATTCTCTGGAAGCTAATAAAGATGGAAAATAATTGTTAAATAATTATTAACATGTTTTTGTACTAAAATATAATCATTACAACTTCCAGTCTGGAAATAAATATACATAAAAAGATAATTTCTCTAAAGTTGTTATCAGTTGGTCTAAGAATTCATTTTAGTTTATCATTTTCATATCCATAGTTGGTTCTGCTGCTCTGAACTGAGAACTGAGAAATTCACAAGCAAGTGGCCCAGGAGATCTAAAATGGCATGTGATACTTGTTTTGTTTTCAATCTGTTCTTAATGATCTAAAGTTAACTGTAACTGAGTAACTTATGTGCTGCAAGGAGATAAGTTGTAAAACGGTAAACTTTCTGCATGCTGTATTCTACTCTTTCATTTTCTCTTCTTGTATACATATAGAAATATTCTGAAGTGGGTCTAATTGAGTTTAATGAGAGGAAATAAGAATCAAATTTAAAGAGGAAATAATAATATTAGTTCAAAGGGAAATATTAAAATGTATATAAATTATTTATAATCTCCTCTAAAATGCATTTAATATAATTCCTAAGTATCACAGGACCTACAGTGGAAAGAGCACTGCTTTAGAATTTGGAATAAATGGATCTGCTTCCAACTTTGCTAAATATTGGCTATCTGAATTTGAAGAGGTTTTTTGATTTTTCCAATTCCAGATTTCTTAATCTAAAAAAAGTGAAGAGGTTAAAATTGTTCTCTTAAAGATCCCTTTCAATTCTTTAAAAATTCTTAGATTTCAAAATGCCTGATAAGTTGTATAATTCCAAGGCCTATTTAACTGCAGGACTCTTTTTTATACCTAAGCATAACAAGAAGAACTTCACAGTATTGCTACTGTGAGCTCTTAGACCATGTTCACATTTTATGAATTTCCTTCTGTTTATAAATAGGGGCAATGGAGTTTAATAATATTCCACAAAGCAAGAACAAGAAGTTTTAAAATCTATTCATGTATGAGTCTCATGGCTTTAAATTGAATTATGAATTTGAATTGAAATGTTGCCACCAGAATTAAGGTAGTGGTATAAAAAATAATAAATTTTAGCAGAACAATGTGTAGTATTTTCAATAGACGCATGGTACAGGATAATTTAATAAAGACAATTGAAGTGCCAACTAATCTAATAGATTAATAAAATATTTAATAAAATATGCCTAATTTTGATTTATATAGGCCCTTTAAGATCATCATATTCCCATTGCCTAAAACACAATATTTTATACATCTTAGGCAATTTAAATCTTCATTAATTTGAATTATATTGAAGAAAAAATAAATACAACCTACTGTTATTAATTCTTTATTTATAGATTTTATATATACTAACTTAGATAATCTCCAAATCTACCATTGTTCTTTTGTACATCATTCAAAAGTATGAAACATTTAAAACTTTGCATTTCTGTGAAAATATAATTCATTTTTTCATAATATGATAGAATTAGACCTGTTTAGAACCTTATGTGCCATCTAGACCAATCCCCTTATTTTACATAGGAAAACTGGAATGCATAGGTGATTCTCGTAGTAACAGGGCAAGATTTGTACCCATGTTCTTTGACTCCAAATCCAGTGCATTTTCTACTCTTCCATCTTGTTTCTCATAATGATCATGACATCTAGATTAACACATAGAAAGATATAATTTACACCATGTAATTCCTTTCATTTAAAATCTCAGATGTTTTTGTAAAAGCCTAAAAACCATTATCCTCACTTTATAGATGGTAACATTTGATAGTGAGCTTTACACCTAGGAAGAAAATCATGGAATTCTAAATTTAGCTTGTGTCATAGACAGTTACTGTTATCCTAGGGCCTTAATAATTCCTGAAAAGGTTTCTTAGATTTAGGTATGGATATAAAGGCCATTTATAATTATTATGAAGTATCAATTACTCCTTCAGCGCTAAAACTAATTTGGTTAATTTCAAAATTTTAAATTTCAGAATTTCAAACTGCAGTTGAAACCCCAAAGTTTTTTTTTTTTTTTTTAACCTCGCTGTCAATGACATCAGTTATCTTTTGCTATAAATCAATTTAAGAAATCTTGCTGGCCCACTAAGCATTTCTGATAAGGGCAGTTGTTCCATGAAACATTCCAAGATTATCACAAGAAATTGCTTTCATAGACCATAAAAGAAGGGGGAAAAAAAACCCAGCAAGCAGAAAATGCCTGGCAGAAACAGTTTACAGTTTTACAGCTCCTCCCATTGCAGCACATAAGTCACTAAGTTACAGTTAATTTAGGATGATCAATCCATTACAAGGAAAACAGGAATCTCACACTACCTACCCTGGAGCTGCTGGGCCATTTGCTGTGATTTTCCCAATTCAATGATGAGGGGATCGGAACCAATTCTGGACATGGAGATAGCAAACTACAGTGAAGTCTTAGACCCAACTTACACAACTCTGGAGTTTGAAACTATGCAAATTCTCTACAATTCAGGTGGTGAGTTCTCATCTCCTTGCTGATATGTCATAAAGGAAGACATTAATAGGAGAAGTGAAATTGGGCAAAACAACTTGATAGTAGCATGTTATGTTAGTGGAGAATGTGGAAACTTCTTTTATAGTAACAAATCAGGTTCTTTACATTTCATCACAGAATCCAAGTTAATAGCATTAAGCCTAGGCTTATGTAAAAAAGAAAATCCTTGGGCCAGATAATGAAGTAATTACAGTGCCCTGCCATAGCTAGTTATATGGGGGAAGGGAGAGGAGGCTTTCAGCAGCTTTTTAATTGACTATGAGTTATATAGCAAGAAATAATAATTATTGACTATTGCTTACTATTTTGGGGACAATGTTAGACATTATAGGTGGAACAAAATTTCATAGATATTTTGGAAATTTTTCTGATTGCTTGGTCCCATTAGTTATCATCCTTGGAAGTCTCATTTGCTATTAATGAGAAAATACTATACATATAAATATGTTATTTACTTTTTTCTATAGATCAATAATATGGTAGGGATTGAAGTTTTTATCGGACTGGCTCTTTACAAGCTAATGTTTAGCCAAAAGAAGCTCTTGGTATTTTTCTAGTGTAACATTTTAACTTTAAATCAGATTGTAGTTAGTAATGGTAAATGTCTTTATGGAATTTAGTTTGCCATTATCTTTTACTTTTTTTCATTACCTTTTAAATTGATGGTATACTTTATCAAATAAGCAATTCTATTCAGAAAGATTTGAAATTATAATTCCGTTAACTGTATTAGCTAGTTATAATTCATGAAGTTATCTGAAAGTAAATCCAGTATCATATAAAAATCAGTCATCTAAAATATGTTCTTTTAAAAGCATGATTTTCCCAAATAACTTTTTTTTTTCTTAAAATTCTTTTTTTTTCCCTGAGGAATTCTGTATTTTTCTTCAGTAAGGAAAATGATGTAGCTTAAATAAGCTTGTATTGAAGTCCTTCATTTAAATTTTGACTCCTTACTTTCCTATGAGTCAATACATATAGTGATGAATAATGTAAATTATGTCATAATTTACATGCTATTAATAGCAACAAGTAAAATTTCCTATGCAACTTGTGTAGGTTTTTTTTTGTATCTGAAGAAAACATACATTAATGTCACAATAAAAAGTTGTTAGGAAATAGCAAAAAGTTTCATTTTCATACTTTCACAAACCATATCATAAGCCATTGTCAGATTAAATCAGTTGATAAACGGAATAATTTCTTATGAGATTGTATAGAAAGAACATGATCTTTGGAAATTTCTCATGTTTTAATTTCTTCCATTTATTACTTTTTAAAGCAACTTTAGACAAAATTTAATTTATTGTGAATGATATATTGCCTTCTATGTTTATAAAATTAAAAAAAATGATTTTAAGTATGTAGTATAGTATAGTGGATTGAAAACTGGAGGGAGGGCTGAGAAACCTGGGTTCCATCTACAACTCTGTTCCTAATGTTTTGTGTGACTTTGGAATAGTCATTGAGAATTCTAGGTTTTATTTTTACTATATGAAAAATTAAATACTTGGAAAGAAAATCTCTAAGAATCTAGTTCCAAAACTATGTGAATTTTTTTTGGTTTATTGTTATCTATATGAAAATAGCTCTGAAATCTTAGTAGATACCAATGAATATTAGATCAAAAAGTAAAGAATACGTGAGATAAATTTACTGAAGAAATCAGTTTAAGCAAATGCATTTCAATTAGAGTATGTTATTTTCTTCCCCAAAAGACAGTTCTGCTACTGAACAAACCAGCATGAATACTCCAGACAACGGAGTCAACAGTCTTTGTGCTATATGTGGAGATCGAGCAACTGGAAAGCACTATGGTGCCTCAAGTTGTGATGGGTGCAAAGGTTTCTTCAGGCGGAGCATTCGAAAGAGTCATGTTTATTCCTGCAGGTACTTTAAATGACCCATTTTGCAGAATTAAGTTTTAACATAGCAGTTTTCCAGAAGAATTTTGGTGATTCTTAGGTTTACATGAGAAACACTTCTGTAATAAGGAGTCACAAACTCAGTAGCTTTTTCTAACTAAAGTGTAAAGGTTGTAAAGGTATAGAATATTCTTGTGGCTTGCTAGTGTTTTGGTAAAAAATACTAACTTTTATTAATAAAAAGTAAAATAATTAATTTCTACCATATTTTTCCTAAAGTACATTATTATTGTTAGTCAAATTAGATTGTGACTACAGAAAATAAAACTCACAGGTCAATTTTTGAAAGTAACTGAGACTATCACATTTTCTTTTTCTTTTATGTGAGAAATAGTATATTGTTGTGGAAAGAATAATAAGATTCTTACCACCCACAGAATGTATCCTGAAATGATCTAGATTTTAGTGTCCTTTGTAAAACAAGGATAGTGATATTCATGGTACCTACCTCACAAGAGTTTTGTGAGAAAAACAAAACTGCTATATTATTGTGAACTATTTGTGCTATTCTATCAATTATGTTTAAAGATTAATTACTCCTTATTTAAAATTCATTTCCTTAGCCTTTCATCTTAAATTCTGGTCCCATCATACATAGTGTTTCTATTTTTAGAGTGACAAAATAATTTGTCTCTTTCTCTAGTTAGTGTTATTGGTTACCTAGAATTTTTCTCATCTGAACTTCCTAATTTGTGGATTTTTTAAAATCTTATTAAGGTATAACCCATTTGAATGAAATAGTTTTTTTTGTTCATGGTCTGAGTCAAAACCAACTTTACTTTCTTGAATTATTTAACAGTACCTTTGCCTCTCAGTCTCAAACCATAAGTATTTGAAGTGGCAAAGCAGTTTCTTTGAATTCTAGAATGTAATATATTCTTTTATTCACATGGGAAATGACTAATAAAGTCATGGAGGAAAACCAGTTATGAAGATGACCACTTCAAACTATTATGATTAAGTACATGTATACTTTTGCATTTAAATTAAACTTCTTCAAAGTTAAACTTCTTCAAGTTGGTTTTAATTTCTTTTGATTTGTAATTGGCTGTAGGATTTTGATTTGAAAAATGAGGAAAATAGCATATATATGTACACACACATTTGTGTGTGTATATGTGTATTCTACCTTCTCACAAATTATTTAGTGAAGTTATGTGATTTACTCACCATCATCCAGCTGACATAATGAGAAGTGGGGGCAAAACTTGAAGTAAGAATTTTTTATTACTAGATTACTTCTTGCTCTTCAATACTGCTTCTTTGCAATGAGTAATGCTGAATCCTTTCTATTCTGCAAGTATAATGGTAGAGGAAGCTTAGGGCCTTTAATGACTCATGAGGGCTATTATCATCTCTATGTGGTAATAACTATATAAACAGGGTCATGGTTATAACTTATAATAATGGCTCCATGAAAGTTGGGACTTATATTTTCTAGGTCTGGGATGATCATGATATACTATAGATAGATCAGAGTTAATAGGCATAACTAAGTTTTTTCATTGCTTCCTACTTAATTATACATTTTTGAACACAGTATTTAATATATATGCAATATATTTAATAAAATATTTAATGTGTTTAATTTTAATGTATGTGTATATATGTACATATTTCAGATATGTATGTATGTATATGCATATATACACATATACATATTCACACATGTATTGTAGCCTCTTCTGTTACGACATAGTCTACTTCTGTTACTACATAGAACTTAACAGAAGAAAAAATAATTTATTGTCTTTTTCTTAATGAAATAGGTTCAGCCGACAGTGTGTTGTTGACAAAGACAAGAGGAATCAGTGTAGATACTGTCGTTTAAAAAAGTGTTTTCGAGCAGGAATGAAGAAAGAAGGTAATGTTTCTTTTGTCAGGATATGCCTAGCAACATAATCATCACTCAAATGTGATCTCAAATTTAGTGTTGAAAAAAAAAAAAAGACAAAATAACTATCAATAGGTAATAGTGATTTTACCAAAATGCTGTTAAAAATGAATCATTTATTTTTTATTTTAAATAATGGTATTATATAAATTCACTTTGAGATTAAATAATATATTTAAAATTACCTGTTTGATGTATTAATCTACATTCTAAGTAGATCATGTTTAAGAACATATTTGTTTTTTTAATTTTTATTTTATTTAAAAACAAAATAAGAAAAAGGAAAAACAGAAAGGAATACAGAACAAAATCAAACAAAACAAAATAGAATATTGTCATGGACCCAGCAGAAAATCAGGGAGGATTCAAAATATATAACAACAAATTTACATATATATATATATATATACACACACACACATATGTGTATATATATTAGTAGAAGAATTGTATTCATGAGTGTTCAAATTTTCTTTACTTCCTAGTAAATTTTTTTTGTTCTCTACTGTGCACATTTTTACTTTTTTTCCCTCTCTTTCATCCCCCTCACCCCTAAGCAAGCTATGATTAAGAAAGAATATATTTATGTTTCTTTTTTTTTGTTTTTTTGTTTTTGTTTTTGTTTTTTTTTTTGTTTTTGCTGAGGCAATTGGGGTTAAGTGACTTGCCCAGGGTCACACAGCTGTTACATGTCTGAGACCAGATTTGAACTCAGGTTTTCCTGACTTCAGGGCTGGTGCTCTATCCACTGCGCCACCTAGCTGCCCCCGAAAGAATATATTTATGTATATATATGTAGCTATATACATACACATACATACACACACATTCCACCCCACCCATCACATTCATAGACATACCTTTCCTATCTCCCCTGACCTTTTGCTTTACTTCTACTCCTAACTTGCCTTGCTACTACTTAACCTCAGCCCATCCATGAGTTCCTCCTTTCTCTTCTTCCTTCACCCTTTGCTTCCCTATCCACCCATTGCTCCCTCTATTTGTTTATAGATTTTGGAGCATACTATACCCTTCATGATGGTATATATATAGTGTTGCCTATTTAACCCATTCCTAATGTGAGTGGGTTTTCAAAACTATAAGCCCTACTCCCCCCTTTAATGCCTCTCTACATAACATTTTAGATAGAAAGATTTAGATAGAAAGATGCAAATATAATATTGTGATACTAATTTCAAAGACATAAATTCCCTGCAGTTTACTATATTTAAATTAAATCTTATGTTGATTATAAATTAAATATGAGCAAAGGAATACATTCTCTTTAAGGTAAAGAGGGAATTATAGGAATTCTATTACCAGCACTCTTCTCTATTAGCTTAGTTGAAGGCTTCCTTAGAAAGGCAATGTTTTTTTAAAATTAATCTAGGCAAGATAAAATTTCTTTTTTTTAAAGCTTTTTATTTGCAACACATATGCAAGGGTAATTTTTCAATGTTGACCCTTACAAAGCCTTCTGTTCCAAATTTTTCCCTCATTTCCCCCCACTCCCTTCCCTAGATAGCAGGTAGTCTAATACATATTAATTATGTTAAAATACTTGACAGATTGAATATATGTATGCATATTTATACAGTTATCTTGCTGTACAAGAAAAATTGGATGTACATGAAAAAAAATCCTGAGAAGGAAAACAAAATGCAAGCAAACATCAACAGAGGGTGTGAAAATGTTATGTTGTGGTCCACACTCAGATCCCACAGGCCTCTCCCTGGGTGTATATGGCTTTAAGAACATATTTGTTAAATAAAATCAGAGTATTTGAAAACTTATAATAGGAATAATATTTTTTGCTCATCAGTTTCATTGGATGTATCCCACATATAAAAGCAGGGTCTTCATGAAACATTGAACCAAAGGGTTTCTACCTCAAAGTGACAATTTTACAATTTTTTATCCCTCTAATTTTGTTTAAGTTTCCCAAGTTTCACCTAATTTTGTCAGCACAGTGTCATCCTCCCAAAAATCAGAAAATTAAAAACATTTAATCTTTAGTAATAGTGTTCTTCTATTTGTAAATTTTTTTCTCCAGTCTTTCTAAAAGGTCATGCTTACTAACTTATAAGATTAACTGCTGATATTGTGAATGATTCTCATCCAGCCTTACCACCAACCTTAATTTTTCACGTTGGTTCCTTAAAAAAAAAAGTTGAAGTGCTTAACTTTTTAATGTACATTTATATTATATATATATATGTAAATGTATATTAAGAACATATGAAATGTAAATGATTACTTTTGTGTTACAATAATATGGAAATCATATTTCCTATTTTTACCTAGAATTTTTAAGCATTAATTCCAATGAGAATTTTTTTTCTTTTTTTTTTTTTGCTGAGGTAATTGGGGTTAAGTGACTTGCCCAGGATCATACAGCTAGGAAGTATTAAGTGTGTGAGACCAGATATGAACTCAGGTCCTCCTGAATTCAGGACTGTTGCTCAATGAGAACATTTTAAAAATAGAAATACTTAACATTTTCCTAAAGAGTCATGTGAAAATTATTTCATGCAAACATAAGGTAGGCAGGAATTAATTCAGAAGATGAAAAAAATTGAATAGTTTTTGACAATATTAGATTTTTAAATTTTTATCTAAAGATTTCACTTAAATGAAACTCAGAATGTCATTATCTAGTATCTCATTTATTTTTATTACATGAATGTTTTCCTCTGCAAATTATGAAGAACTTTAAGGAGAAAAAAGCTGTAATCTATGAGAAAAATATTCTTTAACAAAAATAGAACTTCAGAATCTTTCCAGCTTAAAAAGTAGCCTTTTAAAAACCATAGATTCATTCCTAAACTCACATAATTTATTATTAATATTTAGAATGCAGTTATAAAGGAGTTCAGGGATTATCTAATCTGAGCACCAGATTTTACAGTTGAGACAGTTACCCAGGTAAGTAAAGGAATTTGCCCAAGCTTATATAATAAGTAACAGAATCAAGATTCAAACTCAGACTCTCTAATTGTTGAGGCAATGCTTTTTCTAACAATGTTACATTGACTATTAGTGTAGGGCGTGCTTCTTCTAAATTGTGCTGTGTTAGTAGGTTTATTCAAATCGAATGGCCTCATCATCTAACTAGAGCTACACAGCAAAGGATGAATTATACGTGTGTCTTTGTGTCTGTCTCTCTGTATATCTGTCTCCCTCTGTTTCTCTGTGTCTCTGTCTCTGTGTGTGTGTGC
The DNA here is from genome assembly GCA_023553655.1 of Myrmecobius fasciatus. Taxonomy (NCBI): domain Eukaryota; kingdom Metazoa; phylum Chordata; class Mammalia; order Dasyuromorphia; family Myrmecobiidae; genus Myrmecobius; species Myrmecobius fasciatus. Next base: position 164,604 of record JAJPUD010001993.1, read on the forward strand.
CCGTCTGTCTCTCTCTTTTCTCTCTCTTTGTATGTCTGTCTCTGTCTCTCATTTTTCATCTATGTTCTGCAGTATAGTCAGTCAATCTATATAACCTAAGTTTCCAGAATTGATAACCTAGGTAATTCAAGTGAAGGACTACTTGGAGACTGAAGGTATCATCCTGAGTAAAGTAGATGTAACTGTATACATTTCAAGCAAAAGATATCAGTACTCTTTTTTTTTGCTATCTTATATGGTTTAATATAATCATTCTTCATGTTTCTTTCTCCTTTATCTAAATATTAATAATTAGATATGAAAAATGTAATTTTATATAATTTGTATTTCCTTTTCTCCAAGTGAATGAAATAAGCTTTGTTTCTTTCAGGCAATCCAAGTGTAGTCACAGAGATTCCTTAGCTTTCAAGAACTCTTTTTTTCTTTACCTTTCTTGACGCCAGAGGGAAAAATTAAACTATATCTTTCATTAACATTTAGTCAACTCCTTTAGAATTCAGGGTCCCAAGGAGAACATTAGCTTGTAGTCTTAAAATGACCATAATAATAGATTTAATTTATTTCCTATTCTTGCTCTAGTATTTTTCACAGGAAGAAAAGAAATTTTTAGGATTTCCATGACTCATCTTCTGACAGTGAATATGTTCTACTCTTTGATGTAGTCAGCATCACAAACAATTCCCTTTCTCTAGTTATCTTATAGTTTTATTAACTTAGAAAGGAGTAGAACGCAGACCACTCAAAATATAGCAGGGCACAAATGGCTGACCCAACATTTTTTGCGTGTGCTAACATGAAACACCTTAAACCCCAGTGTTTCATTATCTATAGATACAAGGCTATCTGTTACTACTTTTAAAGTGACAAGTACCAGCTAAAAGAATGTAAGTCACACCTTCTCCCATTTCCAGGTTGCCTTTGTGAGGGCTTTCAACAACTTCGCAATGTGTGGTATTGGGCAAAAAAGATCTACTAATAATCGGAAGATCTTGTTCCAAAATCTTGTTCAAATTCTACTACTGATTAACTTTGTGACTTTGGGCAAGTAAATTAACTTCTCTGAGTTTCAGTTTCCTTTTCTGGAAAATGTGGATAATATATTATCTACTAAATAAAATGTCTACTAAATAGATTATCTGCTTAAAAATCTATTCTCCAAGGTTGCTTTAGAATTAAATGAGATAATGAAGGCTGGGTAAACTTTTTAATACTACATAAGTGTAAACTATTATTATTTCCATATCCCCATATCCCTGCCACATACTTTTGTACACATAAATTTTAAGTAATCAAATCATATGCTTGTTACATTCTAGCTGTGCAAAATGAACGAGACAGGATAAGCACAAGGAGAAATAACTTTGAAGGCAGCAATATTCCTTCTATTACTACATTGGCACAAGCTGAAGCTCTTTCTCGTCAGGTATGAGCTGGATACATTTCACCATCATCTTGTTTTGAAGGAAACAATTGTTTTGTCACCTTGAAAATGTTTCTTTTGGGAGGTGGCAGAGTGAGCCAGATGTAAGATTCATGTGATGGAGGCTGGGGTTTCTTGGAAATTTAGGTACTTTATTTGAAGATACACTGCCAGGTATGAAGGAATCACTCAAAATAAGTTTATTTGGAATTATTTTGGTGTCAAGTTGCAGGTCATGATGAAACTAGGAAAAATAGAGTTCTAGAGTCTAGCATTCTCAAAAACTAGAGTAGGGGAGAGGAGGTGGAAAGTACAAGGGATGAACTCAGTCTTAGGTAAAGGCATTGGTTTTCTATCCTACCTGTCTTTATTTAGAAGGGAGTAAAGATAGAAAGAAATTCAAACTGACTAATCAGTCCAAACACTTAGGCCTTCTTAGAGTATAATATGTTGGTCTCTGAAAACTTGGCCATGATTTTATATGAATTTTTCCTCATAAATTTTTTGGTCTTCCTTTAATACCTAAATCTTATCTCTATGGGGTTGCAGAATGAGAATCAACTGGGTTCTCTGCAGCTGATTTATATTTTGAGGGGAAGTAAGTTGTTTATAATGCTTAAAAATAGTTTGTGGATGAATCAATTGAAAGAAAGTAAGAAGGTACTGTTTTGAGGAATCATGAATTTGGAGAGAAATTTCCCTGAAGCCTTATAATTCTTGATTCATAATATTTTTGCTTGGGAGTGAAACAAATAGATAAAATTAACCCATGATTTTATTTCTATAAATATAAGTAGAATTACCATTTTGACTCCCATCTTCTATGTTTATTTAGCCTGCTAAATTTAGTAATATTATTTCTAATTTGAGTAGAACCAGAAATTCAAAAAGAAGTACCTCCATCAGGAAACATTTCTCAGAAATCTAGGATACAATTAGTCTTGCTTCTACATTCAATGAATTGGAATATCTAGAATGAAGCATATGCCACAAGGCACTTTTAATTCTAAGGTATAGATGAAAAATGACTAATCAACATATACAAGTATATCATGTTATAATTATTATTTTCATGTGATAACATTTTAAAGATAGCACCTTAGAACCTCAAATCATAAGGTTTGCATATTACTAGACCATTTTAGATATATTTATTTCTGTCAAACAATAAGCATTTTTTTTAACTCCTTCGAGACATTGTGCTAAGGTCTAGGGATACAAAGAAAGGCATGAGACAGTCCCTTCCCTCAAGGAGCTCACATTCTAATGAGAGAGACAACATGCAGGCAAGTATGTAAACAAAAGCTATAAATTGGAGATAATCAATATTCCCTCTATTTGAGGGAAGACACTGGAAATAAGGGAGATAAGTAAAGGTTTCTTATAGGAACAGGACTTTAGTTAACACTTGAAAGACCAGGGAATCCAGAGATGAAGAAAGAGAGTATTTCAGGCAAGGGGAACAGCCAGTGAAAATGCTAGGAAGAATAAGAGATAGAGTTGCTTGAGGAATAGCAAAGGGGCCAGAGTTTATAAAGCCAGCTCTTGGAGTCACAATGCTATTTACTACCTGAAACATAATAGATTCTCAGAAATAATTATTGAATTAAATTGAAGTCCACCCCTCATTTTCCCCCTATAAATTAGTTATCTTATCACTCTCTCAAAAACAATAACTGCCATCATGCACAATTTTAAGTGTAAAGTTATAACTAATGATTTTGGCACCAGTAATAAGCATGAATTATTCCCCAAATTGAACTTTGTAATCAATTATGTAAAATCGACAAATTTTGTTAACAGGTTGGAAGATTAGTTGTGGTACAGGTTTCCAGGTGGGTATTATTTAAAATGGTGTCTTCTTATTTTCTTCAATTATTTTTTCTAAGTATTAATCTCAATTATTAAATTTTTTACCCATTCAAATGGCAGCATCCTAGAGTTTTATAATTACTCTACCTTAATCACAACTTTAACTATGTTTAATGTAAGATTTATTTCCATAGTACTCAGAAAGTGTTTCACAATAAATATTTGTTAAGTTTAAATGAGTTAAAATGCTCTACCTTTTTCAGACATAAACCCTTAATGGTGTTGGCAAAATTATACAGTGCTTTTGTATTTACAGTATTTTGTATTTGTATTTTGTATTTTGTATTTACAAATATTGTCTCATTTGATCTTCAAACCACCCTGGGAGGTACAATTATTATCCTCATTTTACACATGAGGAAACTGAAGCAGATAGTGGTTAAGTAACTTGCCTAGGTCACAAAGCTTACTAAGTGTCTGAGTTAGAATTTGAATTCATATCATAATAACTTCAAGTGTTACAACCAGCTGCCTATGTAAAATATAAGATCTTTATATATGCTGGACTTGTAGGAGCACTACTGCTGTTCTTTGTTTCTGAAACTTTACTTGCCCCTTTGAGATAGTTTGCCTACTGAAATAATTTTCTCTCAGAAACTTTAACAATTATAAAAATTTGTATTTGGAACATATTTTTTTTAACTTATTCAGAAAGAAAATCTAAACTTTTAGCTATTCCTGTACCAGAAGTCTAGGTAAACAGCTATTTTGAATGAAGAATAATCTGTAATCCCTGCCCCCCGAACCTCCTCCTCCAAAAATTGTAAATATCCAATATTACAAATCATTAAGAATCAGTTGAGCATGTTTCGGGTCCTTGGCTCGGTTCTAGAGATACAAATAATGACTCAAACAATCCTTACTTGTATGGAGATGGTGTTCTAATAGAGGAGATCATGATTACATGTATAAGTATATAATATATGTGTTGTTCATCCTTTGTACTTGAAGAGGATCAATAACATCATGATTGGTCAAAAGCCAGTAAGCAGACATTTATTTTTTCCTGAGATCCTAAAGAAAAAATATATGTGGTTTTTTGATCACTTTAAATTAATAGAGTATGTGTGTGTGTGTGTGTGTGTGTGTGTGTGTGTGTGTGTGTAATTGAATAGTGCTGCTACTAGTTGTTTCTAGGGCTCAGAGAGGTATGAGTTATTCTTTTTTTTTTAAGTCAAAGAATTACTTGGAAAAAAACTTCTAAAAGAAACATCATAGAATAAAGAACACAATGTCATTATTTGTTAAATGTATACCTTGGAGAACTCTCTCTCCAGCTATGGCTGATCAGTCCAAATACAAGCTTGGAAGACTCTACCACAGGTTGGGCATAAATAGTTCTTTTGAACATTTGGAATGGAGATGTCTCTAGATTTGTACAACTTATATTTGCTTGTGTTACTGTGATTCTCCTTTGCTCAGAGTTCAGCATCTTCTTTGATATAGGCATGTCCCACCAGGCAGTCCTGTGCTAGTATCCCATGTCTTAAAATCAATGTTAAAGTTCTTCAGAGAATCTATGAGAGCATCCTTTTATTGCTTCTTCTGACCTCCACAAGAGTACTTGCCTTGTGCGAGCTCTCTGTAAAAAGAGCTTTTAGGTAAATATCCATTTGATTGAGGCTTTCATATTATGATAGGGAAATTCAGAGTTGTATTTTCTGTAATAGAGTTTGAATATTTGGCAGTTCAGCACAAGAGAGAACCTTAGTATTGGGCACCTTATCTTGCTAGGCAATCTGCAGAATCTTCTTACAATTCAGTTTTCTGGCATGACACTAGTAGACTGCCTAGGTTTCACAGGCATACAACAATGCGGTCAGTTCAATGGAATAAATATAAAGAGAACAAATGCAAAATAGTCACATGCAAGATGGTTTAAGAGGGTGAAGACTAATAGTTTTGAAAATTAGGAAAAAATTCAGAAATGTTCAGAAAATGTTACTTTATCTAATTTTTTATAGGATGAGAATTCTCTGAGGTAGAGGAACCATAGGAGAGAATAGATTTAAGTCATGTGAGATGCCATTGCAAGGAGATAATAGAGTGGGAATCTTGTTAGATGAATAGAATAATGTGAACAGGGAGTTAATTACAACGAGGCTGGAAAAATAAGTTGGGTAACACATGAGGAACAAAATACCAAAAACTATATCACCAAAATAATTAAACTATGTATGATACACTACCAAGTAATCTTACAAATGTACAAATATATAACATAACACAATTTTGCACTACTAATTTATTATTTGTTAAATTGAACTTCTCTTTTCAACAACCACATTCATGAAGGCAAAGAACAAACATTTATATAATTTCAGTGTATTTTTGTTTTGATGATCGTAACTTCAGTGACTTCTGTTTAAATTGACAGAGTAATTGACAAAACTAAAATTTAAAGTGTTTTATATAACTGCTAAATATAACGTTCTTCTTGTTAGATTCCAGTTTCAAGTCCCAGTGCAAATACTGACATTAATGTTAAGAAAATTGCAAGTATTGGTGATGTCTGTGAATCTATGAAGCAGCAGCTATTAGTCCTGGTGGAGTGGGCTAAATATATCCCCGCCTTTTGTGAGTTACCGTTGGATGATCAGGTATACATTAAGCCAATCATGAAAACCACATGTGAACTATTGGGTTAAAATGTTTCTATTCTTTCAGTTGGATTGACAAGTAGCCTTTATTATTTCTGATAAGATTTAAAGGATTTTCATAGAGCCAATGATCAGACATTTCCTTTTTCCTGAGATAGTAGAGAAAATGTATATATGGTTATTTGATCACTTTAAATGAATATTTCGTGTGTGTGTGTGTGTGTGTGTGTGTGTGTGTGTGTGATTGAATAGGGCTCCTACTGGTTGTTTCTAAGGCTCTGAGGGATATTATTTTTTTTTTCCTAGTAAGTCAAAGAATTACTAGGATTAAAACTTCTGAAAGAAATGTCATAGAGCAAAAACCACGTCATTATTTATTAAATGTACACTTTGGAGAACTCTGAAATTTATTATGCAAAAGAAATCCTAGAGACTTTTAATATTTGTGAGTAGTGAGTTTGCCAAATAAAATGGGTTGACCTCTTCTCAGGAATGTTATAGGGAAATTCATGCTTTAGGTGAAGGTTGAACCATCTGACCTCTGATAAGCCTTCAAATGTTTAGATTCTATTTAAATAACTAGATGAGGAGACTTGAGAGAAGAATGGAAAGAGCACTAGGTCAATACTAGACTTCCAGTCCTGATTCTGCTTCAATCTAAATGGCTCATCATGAGCAAACACTTCTCTGTGACTTGGTTTCCTTATCTATAGTATGAAACACTAACTTGCCCGGATGTCCTCTGAGTCTCTTCCCAAAAATATTATAGATATTGTAGTTCTCAGTGAGGGAGAAATGAATAGTGGAAAGAAAGGCTCTCAAAATGTTGATATTCAATGTAGAGCTCAAATTATAAGGCTATGAGGATAGCTCAAAAAGACTTGTCAGCATGGAGTTGTCAAAGAACAGCATGAGTGTCCAGTGTTTCAGTAGCACATGCTTATTCTTGTGCTTTTCTAGCGTGTAGATGCCATTGGTGTTAATGATTTACTGCCTTTTGCATGAGTCTTTTAAAGATGTCAAATTGACAACTTCCAGAAAATAAAGAATGTAAAAAGTATCAAATTTGAAAATATTTTTCCTCTAAGTGTTGTCCACTATGTTTTTGAACTGAAGTTGATGGATTTATAAAATCTGTTCAGCAATTCAAGTTAGATATTTAGTTTCATATATATTTAAAAACCCTCCATATCCTGTTTCTAATAGTTGTTTCTAATAGATTGTTTCTAATAAGTTAATCATTTCTCTTACATGATATAGATGGAAAAAATTATGCTTTCCTTATTCTCCTATATTTAATATCCCCAGGTAATATGCCACACCCAATATAGAGATATATCCACACCCCTTTGCAAATGATCTTTATCTTTGTGGCCCAGAATTAAGGAAAAAAAATTTTTAAAGGGTCTAAAGCCTTTAAAATTACAGAAAGAGTAATATATTATTTACACAACTGAAAAATAAATTTGCATGGGAAGTTTAACTTAAATTTTGAAGAGACTGTTTCACCAAGTAGTAAGAACAAGAAAATCGGAATGATTTTAAAAACGTTCCTTATAACTACCTTCCTGGTATGAATCACATTTATTGACCTGTTATAAAGATAACTTTGTTCTATAGTTTTGTTAGAGGTGGATAGTGAAAATGCTGAGACATGCCTATATTATAACCTAAATAACACGAACAGCATTTTAACATTTACATACAGTATTTTTCCATTGATATTCTTCCTAAGAATAATTTCTCATATGTGGACGGGAAAATAAAATATATAACTTATTTGTTTTTCCCCTTCCTCCTACCCTCATCTCTAGACAGGAAGGGATCCAATATATGTTAAACATATACAATTCTTCTATACATATTTCTATATTCATCATTCATCATGACTCATTTTCTTTAAAAGTAGAAATGAAGCCATATCCTAAAAGTAGCTTCCATTTATTAATACACTTCCTCATTAAATGTACAGCATTAAGTATGATCTCATGATAATCATTTATAGTCATTTATTTGCCCTATGCCTCACACAATAACTTAACATGGGTGAGTGCTTAATAAATATTTGCTGAATGGCTAAAGATGTGAATTAATGATTATTAATATGAATATGAAAGGTACATATTAAATTTTGTGATTGAGAGATTGGGAGTCCCAAGGTCCTGATTTTAAGGTTAGAATATTAGGACATTTTGATTATTATAATCAGTTAAAAAAAACTAATGGACCACTTTGAACAAAGTAGCCCGTAATCAGCTTATTGTTATCCTGGGTATTTTAATTGTTACTTAGTATGATTATTAAGGAGCTAGAAGGCATAGTGGATAGAGTATTGGGTTTGGAGTCAGGAAGACCTAGGTTCAAATATTAATAAACACTAGCTATTTGGCTGTAAGTAAGAAATTAATTTCTCTCAGCTTATTTCTTCATATGTAAATGGAAATAATAATAGCATCTAATTGATAGGATATTTTTGAAGATAAAATTATCTATAAAATGACTTATAAGCCCCAAAGTACTGTATAATAATGATAACTAATAACAGAGAACTTTGTCTTTTTCATTAAGGTCGCACTTTTAAGAGCACATGCAGGAGAGCATCTTTTGCTTGGTGCCACAAAGAGATCCATGATGTATAAAGACGTTTTACTTTTGGGTAAGAATCTAGTGAGTGCCTGCCACATATTCTTGTATATGTTTTGGATTAAATACATTTTTGTGTGATTAACTGATTAATAAAAATTCCCAAATATTTTTACTGTGATTAACGTATTTATTCATTTTGAGACTTGAAAATGAAGGCGATTATTCTAATATTACAAATGCTGCAAATAATAACAGTAGACACAATGAATAATTTTATATCCAAGTTTTGCTTTATTGCTGAATGTATAGTTTTGTTTGGTTGCTGTCCTCTAAGGTACTTTATAACTCATGTAATGGAGTTATTGTAGAGTTATCTGAGAATGCTACGCTTATTTGATTAATCCTCCCTCCTTGCTTTTGTGCAATGTCTTTAACATATTATTAGTTATTGTGATTCAATAGCTGTTTTGTCACCCAGTATGACTGAAGCGCTAAATATAAATTCATGCTTAAAACTGCAGAAGTGAGCTGCTAGATCCAACTCATAACACTGCGTGGTACCTGATTGTTAAATATTCAGTATAAGCATTATACCTCAAAAATTGACAGACACTACAAATAAAGAATTTATTTTGTTGATTGTCTCAATTTAAGAAAATGATGAAAGATGTATTACTACTAAAAATTAAAATTAAAAGAGTAATGGGCAGTTTTGGAAAGCCATTTGTTAAATATTAAAAGCAACATTGAACTTCAATAAAATTGTATAATCATGGAACTAAACATACTGTTGGGATGGAGAGAAATTATCATTATACCTTTGTAAACTGCTTTATCCTGGCATTTTTATGTAAGTGACTTTTTACAGCATACAGAAAAGGAAGTATGTAACATCATCTGAGCTTTGAAGTTTATAAAGACTGCATATATCCTTCCATTAAGATATATTTTGTATAGATTTACTTCATATGGATGAAAACTTCCATTTTTTTCACATTTTATTAATAAATGGTTATCTGATGTTAACATTTCAATGGCTAGTACATTATATCCATCACTTGTAGTTACAGAATCAGAGAATTAGAAAGTACACAGGAAGCATTCAATTTAACTGTGCTAAGTATCATGTTAATCTTTGAAAGTTAAAACTATTGTCTTTGGCTTCTAAGAATCGTTAGACAGTAGTGAGTATTTGGAAGCACATCTAACACCCAAAGCAGTCTCAGCTCTTATTTTCCTTCAGTGTAACCTCTAAGGACTTGTTTAGTTTTTATATATTTTTCATTAATGATTTAGACATTGAGAGATAACTGACAGAACTATAAGTTAATCATTATGTTTTGCTTTCCTTTGCAAATTCTTAGTTCATAATTAGCCTTTTCTCCAGTGTTATCAGCAGTGACTAAAGTTATTTAGATACATGTGATCACATTATAAATATTATTGACCCATGATATAGTCTTGAGTATTTTTTTTTCCTGATTTGTGTGTGTGTGCTAGTAGTTGGCACTGTTTGCTGGGTTCTTCCAAAGTTTAACCATTTTAAAAGTCCTTTGGATATAGAAAAAAGAACATACTTAATGATAATATATTGTTTCTAATATGTTTTCTCTCTCTAGGTAACAACCACATCATTCATCGCAACAGCTGTGAGGTGGAGATCAGTCGTGTGGCCAATCGAGTTCTAGATGAGCTAGTCCGTCCATTTCAGGAAATTCAGATTGATGACAATGAATATGCTTGTCTGAAGGCAATTGTATTTTTTGATCCAGGTTTGTATTCAGAAATTCCTTTTTTTTTAAAATAAAATTACAGTAAAGTGATTTATTGGGTTGATTTTATTATGATATAATATATTTTGTCATGCTATACTTTATTTTACCTCAACTCAAATGCTAAAATATCTCATAATAATAGATTTAAAGGGGACATAAGTGGCCATTATACAGAGAAGAAAACGGAGTCAGTGAAATCAACAGATTTGCCTAAGGACCCCCAGCAAGATTTTAAGTCAGGACTTCCTGCTTAAAAATTCCACATCCTATCTTCCATACTGACTTTCTTGCTACAAATCCAACTTGGTAATTTCTTTTCTTTTTTTCTTCCAGATGCAAAAGGTTTAAGTGACCCAGTGAAAATAAAGAACATGCGATTTCAAGTCCAGATCAGTTTAGAGGACTACATCAATGACAGACAATATGATTCAAGGGGAAGGTTTGGCGAGTTGCTTTTGCTCCTGCCTACATTGCAGAGTATCACTTGGCAAATGATTGAGCAAATACAGTTTGTCAAACTCCTTGGGATGGTTAAAATTGACAATTTACTTCAGGAAATGTTACTGGGAGGTAAACATATTTTAAACATAAGGATTTCTATGACACTCATTAATGCTGCATTAAGTATTATGAATTAGTTTGCCCTCATCTTTTGACAGTATTTATTTTGTTCTTTGAAGTCTCTGTGAGTGCTTATTCTTTCCTTTTTCAATTATACTTGTCATTTAATTTTCATATGTTTTGAAGAAAACTTTGTGATTGTATAGATATAAAAATATTTGAAATATATTCAGATGAATACATATATAGTTATGTCACTTTTATTCACCATGAACTGTTTTCACAATAGATATACCCTTCAAAACATAGTGAATGGGGCAGTGAGGTGGTGCAGTGGATAGAGCACCAGCCCTGAAGTCAGGAGGACCTGGGTTCAAATCTGGTCTCAGACATTTAACATTCCCTAGCTGTGTGACCCTGGGCAAGTCACTTAACTTCAATTGCCTCAGCAAAAAAAAAATAAAAAAAAACCATAGTGAACATGATTAACTTTTTTTTTGATACTACCACCAAGAATGTTATAGTGGTTCTTTTGAATTTCTGCTCTGTTAATTCACAACATTAAAGGCACTGCAATTGCAATGCCACATAATTTATTATAAATACCTTTTAAAATTGTTCAATAGTAGCAAGAATTGTTAAAAAAAACACTGAAAGAGAAAAAATAAAACATTCCATCAATATGTTTATGCAAGGAGTTTAGTTAAAACCATTTAAAATTATTTATTTTCATCTAGATTAAATTTAATATAAAATTTCTCCCCCTTATAATTTTTATGCAACTTTATGTGATGCTTGCTGCATATCCTTATGCTCTTGTTCCAAAATATAAAGGGGTCAAGTTATTAGAATTATGTTAAATATTACTAACCAGAAGCAAGTGGTTCTTAGAATTCCCTTAATGGCAAGCAAGCTCCATTATGATTCCAGGAAGAGATACACAGGCCTTTTATAAATCTAAAGCATTATAATATATAATATTAATTTAAGCAGTATACAGTACAAACAGGCATTGTACTTAAAATGGTAGTGTTCCTGCTAATTTGTATTGAATTCTCAAGAGGCAGATTGTAATAATAGCAATATTTGAGATGCCAGTAAGAATATTTGCTCCAAAGTAAACTTGCTATTCACACATATTACTAACACTAGCATATTCATTATATTTTAGGTGCTTCTAATGATACTAGCCATCTTCATCATCCTATGCATCCTCATTTATCCCAGGATCCACTAACTGGGCAAACTATACTTGTAAACTCTATGTCAACTCCAGTGCATACAGAACAGATCCGTAAGTACTAAATAAATTTTCCATCATGGTATCTCTTAAGCTTTAACTTCATAATCCTTTGCATTTGGTGAAAAGCTCGTAAGCTAGAAGGAAAAAAAAAAACAACTTGCTTTCTGGTCTCTATTTAAGGATTGGGTCATCCAGCAAGTTGGTTAACCTCCTAACATCTGAATTTGTCTATTATAAGATGATAAGGAGGCAGCATGCCCTTTTCTAATTAGCTGATATATTTATTATGAGAAGAAAATGAGACAATATGAAAATACTTTGAAGCTAAAAGTATTCTGTCAATACAATGGTTCAGTATTTTATATTTTCATCTGATATAAACACATAAAATCTATATAAGCTACAGGAATCCATCACATACATTTATCTATTGTTGGGAGAATGGCCATTTAATTTTATGACAGATATCCTAAGAAGTATCCTTTTATGAATCAGTGCCAAAATATGACTAATTGCAAATTCCTTAAAACATCTAACCTATATATATATATATATATACATATATATATATATATATATAAAACTACTGCAGTCAATGAGATAAATGATTTCATTTTAATATTTCCATTAATATAAGTACTGCTACTTCTAACTCATGGTACTAAGTAGTCAATTTCAATACAATTTAATCACAATTCTTAAAAGATAGCAATTTAAGGAATTATATGATAGGGGTAGCGAGGTGGTTCAGTGGATAGAGCACTAGCCCTAAAGTCAGGAGGACCTGAGTTCAAATATGACCCCAGACACAATACTTCCTGGCTGTGTAACCCTGGGTAAATCACTTAACCCCAATTGCCTCAGTAAAAAAAAAATATATGACATAAACAGTTCTTTAGGGTAACTTAGAAACCTTAATTTAGTTTCATATCTCCAAAGATGATATCAGTTTCTGCTTTTTGTGTCTAGATTACCTGAAAAAGAGAATTTTCTAGATCTGGTATTTCAAAAAAACATTTAAACCTCATCATTCTCTCTTTCTTTTCTTACAAACTAATATTTAATTAAAAGATCACTTTATACCATATGTTTTCACTTGTAACATTTTTGGTTTTGTGCATTTGACAAATTAAGAAACTGATTTAACTTATAACACCTAAATCTCATACATATACATGTTACTCCATTGGATATCATATTGACTCCACAGCCATAAATTCATAGAAAAAAGCCAGAAGAAAAAATAAGGCCAATAACATCTTTCTGAGTGAATCCATAGGTTTTTTTTCTTTAATAGCCAATAATAACACACTGAAAAAAACGGGGAATTCTAAGGTTATTAAGGTTAACAAAGACTTTGTTAAAGAATGAGAACCATCTTTTTTTTTTTTTAAGTAGCACATAGTAACAAATCATTAGCTGATTTAAACTCTGTCCTTAGCAACAAAGTATCAAGCTACAGTTTTTACAGATTAAATTCATTTCTTAGCATCTTGGATTTGGCAGAGACTTTTGAAGTTATGTAGCATAATAAAAGGACTTAATCCACAGTCATACTCAATTAGGAATAAGGGAGCAGATTCAGGTTCTCTCCCTCTACAGCCCATGTTCTCTCAACTGTGCCAAGTTCTGGTCCCTGTTGAAGAGTGGCCTATTCTAGGTGAAAGAATCTCTACTTTATGTTACTTATCAGCAATGATAATTCGTTTCTAGAGAAATTCATTGTGAGTTACAATAATTTAGTTTTATAATAAAGTCTCATTTATTACATCATAATTATAGAAGAATCATACAATAGAAAAATCAGTTATAGACAGTTTTAAATGAAACATCTAAAAAGATGAAACATGAATGTCATTCTTTTAAAATACATTAACAAATAGGCATACATCATTTGTGACTTAGCCAAAGATTTTTCTTCCAAAATTGCTTCTTGGGGCCGGAAAAAACTGTGTGGTCTAACAGAATAATTCAGGTGTGGGTTAAAATCCAGCCTCAGACACTTATTAGCAGCGTGACTCTGGGCAACTTGTTTACCTCAGTTTCCTCATCTGTAAAAATGAACTGGAGAAAGAAATTGCAAACCACTGTATCATCTTTACCAAGAAAATATCAAATAGGGTCACAAAAAGTTGAATGTGACAAACAACTAAATAAATGGAATGAAAGAGGAGCTTTCAATTAAAAGATCTGGGCTTAAATTCTGCCCCAGATACTTAATAGTTATATGACTAAATAAATAATTTAATCTTTGAGGAACTCAGTTTCCTCATTTCTAAAATGAAGATAATAAAATTTATATTACTTAACTAGTGGGTTTTGAGGAAGTACTTTGCAAATCTTAAAGCGGTATAGAAATATGACAATATATTTATTTACCTCTTTGTAGCCAGTCATTTCCCATTTGCATTGTCAGCTTACTTAGCAAACACACATCATGTCTGAACTATTAAAAATTTGGGAATACTTAGAATCTAAATTAATAAAATTTCACGATATGAATTCTTAATAATATGATAGATAGTTGTTTAAGATTATAAGCATCTATGATTTCATGATTGTTCATATGCCAAGTTTTTTTCTACATGTACTATTTAGAGAATTAAATACACATTTATAAAGAAGAAATGTTAAGATTTATAATATGACTTTTATTTTGACTTGAAAAAATTTTATAGTTATTCCTCTCTAAAAGTTTAAGAGAAGCAAAAGACAAATAGCTTTCATTTTAAAAATTTCTACGTTGTGCAAAATTGTGTTTGCACAACATAAATCAACATATACTGGTATAGTTCTGGACAATGTATAGTGTTATATGTGCTAAAACATTATTAATATTTACAATCAGTTTTCTTAAATAAATTTCTGTTTATTTTACAGCAACTCCTGAAACCCCGTTACCTTCCCCACCCCAAGGATCTGGACAAGAACAGTACAAAATATCTGCAAACCAGGCTTCAGTCATTTCACATCAGTCTATTTCCAAACAAAAGCAATTGTGATAATACTTGTTGCTTCCCCCCCCCTTTTTTTTTAACATGCACTGTTCAAATGTGAATAATAGTGATATTAGAAATATTTTAGAATAGTGATTAAGGTTAACCCTTAGGCAAGGGATTATGGTGCTGTTTTAAAAGGGTTTCCTATTATCTATTTTTTTAAATCTTTGAAAGCTTTAAGAGATAAAGTAATAATAAAACTCTGAATTTGGATGTAATGTTTTAACTTGTTCTAAGGTGCCTTTGCACTGTTTCGGACCAGTTAAGTTTGATATACTACTTGCAGATACTTTCTTAATATTCTTTAAAATCTGTAAATAATTTCTTCATAGAGACAAGATGCATAACTAAGTGTACTTTTTTGTGGTGAATAGCCAACTAGAAAGCCTCAGTTAAAACATGAAGCAAGGCTTGATGAATTATAAACTTCTAGATTAATAAATAAAGCAGTTATTGTATAATGGAACCAATTTCATATAACTTTTGGACATTGCTTGACCTTGAAGCCTATCTTTCACTCAACAGTTCCATGTATTTGATCCAAAAACATCTTTTGCTTGGTTTAATTTGCTTGGAGAATTCAAGAAGCCTAATTCATTCACCTAAAAATTTCAAGGAAGCATGGGGAACATGAAATACTTGAGCTACACTATATTTATATGTACATCTGCACATGAATGGGTAAAGGTATTCATTAATAAATGATTGAGCCATAGTATTATTTGGACTTTTTAAACATACTTTAAAAAAAAAACACACCTCTCTTCTCTTAAATTTTTAATGAAAGCAAAAAAAAGGGAATATCTTCAGTGCTTTGAGTAATTTTCATAGAGAAACCCATTCATTCAGTTCAGTAGATTTTCAAAAAACACATGGAAAGGAGCCAGACTGATAGCCTAACCCATCATACCAAGCCATAGTATAGTTTCTAGAGATAATTGTGCTTTTCTTTTATCTGGAAAAAAAAAGGAATATCCTTGCCCTTTAATTAGAAAGTCCAAAATTCTCATATTGTGCACTTAGCAATTATTAACATTTAGTCATTGTCATGATCACACTACTGGATAAGAAGACATTATTGGAGTGGCCCCAAAACAGTTTTCTACCTCTCAATTCTCAAGCCCAGTTTGGGTTAGCATGTGTCCTCAAAGTTGCAGAAGGGACTCTGGACATTCTAATGCTATAATTCTCTGAATGGCTTTATTTATATGTCAGCTAACTTTCACTGTTTCTTTAAGTGAAATTAAGTTTTGAGAAACAAAAACCTCAAAAGCTCAGAGAGATTTCATAGAAAAACAACAAAATGCCTTTAAATGATGTGTCCTTCTTTGTGGATTGCTAAATATACTTGTAAGGGTGAGAAGAGAAAAATTATCTGAGTTTATCATTTTGGAATATTTGTTTTAAAGTGTTTTCTTTTTGAAAGTGTAAGGATTCTTTGATCTATGTAGGTGACTGCCTTTTTGTTAACTTTTGATTCTTTTTTATATTGTAGTTTTTAGACACATTTGAATATGACTTAAATATGTAATATGGAAATAATTTTTAGTATATTATATAAATATTCAGATACATTTACCAAGCAGCTAAACTATTGAACTTATAATATTGGGTTTTCACAACTCAGTATCATCAGGGAATATAAATGATAGAATATTTTTATATACTGAACTGCCAAAATAAAAAGGGTAGGTATAGGTGTATTAAAAGTTTCAGGATATTTTCAATTTATAAATAAAGTTAACTATTTTATACAGTGCAAAAACTCTTTTCCTATAATGAAAATGGATAATTTATTGTGAAATGTTGATTTATTTTATAAATGTAAAATTATTTTTATAAATTACCTTGTTGAAATCAAAAATGACTAGATTTGTTAAATGTTAAATTATAGTGAAATGAAAACTTTTTTTTTTCCCAAACTGTGATACCATGTTGTTTCACTAGGCTTTCAAAATAAATTTAAAAAAAAAGAGAAAAAAAGAAATGTCTCAAATGGACTTTTTTCAGCTAGTATAAATTGTGGTATTAGTACACAAATTTTAATCACTTTTTATGCACTTACATATAAAACTATATTTCATGATATATGATACTAGTTTTGTCATGTGAATTAGTAAATTGTCACACTATTGAAAATCTAAAGAAATCACATATACATGTCTATGTGTTTCAATATTCCTTTTAAATTTCATTCTACAAAAGCCTATAGTTTGGGCTTATATTTAAAAGAATTTCACACTTTTGAATTAATAACCCTGAAATACTTTGCTTCTAAATGGTTGTAGCATCATGTGTTTAATTGGTTAATTGGTCAGTTTCCCCTTTCCTCCAACAGTATCCTGCCTAACCCCACTCTTAATTCTTTCTAGTGTTAAAAAATATTAACACAGTTTAGACTTTATTTCTTGTTAGAATGAAAGTACTTATTTCTTTAGTTATTTCATTGATACAAGATTTCTCCCAGTCCCTGTGGATAACAGGTAATGGGAGAAGGTAAAAAATAATATACCTTTAAAACTATTTTACTTGGAAAATCTCATTGTTCAGCAATGTCTTGCTAAAAGTTAGTTAAGACCCTTGAATTCTAGCATTTCAACCAAAGAGTAGGTGCCAAGTGATATACTAGATCCCATAAATAAAAAAAACAAAACAAAACATAAAAAACAAAGGCAAAATGAAACAGCATCTTGCCTAAGGGCAGATCTATCTGCTTTATATAAAACCTAAGAAAGCATCAGTAAGTAGTTGAGATAACATGATAACTTTTTCTATGATCAGTATCTCTCATTTGACATAAGGAGAAACTCGGAACTAGGAACATGAAGTGACTTGTTCAAGATCTCACCCCTAGTAAACATTTTTGTGTCATCTGTAAATATAATGAATATGTCATTTAAGCTATTATTCAAACTATCAATTCAACAAATGTTTGACCTACCAGAAAATCTTCCTTTGTTATCAGTTCCAACACCACCAAATGGTCTTTCCACTAGATAATTAAGTGACTCAGCATAGACTTTGAGGAAGGAAAAAAAAAATGAAAGAAATTGAACTATAGTAGAAAGACTGGAAGATCTTGTTTTGTTCTAATAAGCATATCATACATGGATTACTGATTTGGGTTGGCACAAATTGATTAGTATAAACAGATGAAACAGTGTTTTGGTTCACGTTTCTTTTTATTGCAAAAGAATTTGTTTTATGAGTTCATCATTTCTTGATACCATAACTTTTTTATTTTTATTTTTTTTAATTAAAACTTTTTATTTGCAAAACATATGTATGGGTAATTCTTCAACACTGACCCTTACAAAGCTTTCTGTTACAAATTTTCCCCCCCAGTCCCCACTCCTCCCCTAGATGGCAGGAAATCCACTACATGTTAATTATGTTAATGACAAATCAAATATATGTATACATATTTCCACGCTTATCATTGTTGTACAAGAAAAATCGTATCTACAAGAAAAAAAAATCTGAGAAAGGAAAGACAATGCAAGCAAACATCAATAGAGAGCATGAAAATGTTATGTTGTGGTCCACATTCATATCCCTCTCTCTGGGTGTATAGGGCTTTCTTCATCACTGAACAATTGGAACTGGTTTGAAATATTTCATTGTTGGGGCAGCTAGGTGGTGCAGTGGATAGAGCACCAGCCCTGAAGTCAGCAGGACCTGAGTTCAAATCTGGTCTCAGACACTTAACACTCCTTAACTGTGTGACCCAGGTTAAGTCACTTAACCCCAACTGCCTCAGCAAAAAGCAAAAAAAAAAAGTGAGTGCTGAAATATTTCATTGTTGAAGAGAGCCATGCCCATCAGAATTGATCATCATATAGTATTGGTGTTGCTATGTATAATGATCTTCTGCTTCTGCTCATTTTGCTCAGCATCAGTCCATGCAAGTCTCTCCAGGCCTCTCTGAAATCATCCTGCTGGTTGTTTCTTACAGAACAATACTATTCCATAGCATTCATATACCATAATTTGTTCAGCCATTCTCCAATTGATGGGCATCCATTCAGTTTCCAATTTCTAGCCACTACAAAAAAGGGCTGCCACAAACATTCTTGCACATGTGGGTCCCTTTCCTTTCTATAAGATTTCTTTGGGATATAAGCCCAATAGAAACACTGCTGGGTCAAAGGGTATGCACAGTTTGATAACTTTTTGAGCATAGTTCCAAATTGCTCTCCAGAATGGTTGGATTCTTTCACAGTTCCACCAACAATGTATCAGTGTACCAGTTTTCCCACATCCCCTCCAACTTGATACCATAACTTTAAGAATTTTAACAGAACTATCTAAAACCAGAATGCACTATCTTGGGAAGAACAAGATTTATTCTTATTACATATCTTTAAATACAGGCTAGATGACCATCTATTAGGTATCTAATAAAGTTCATTCTGGTGAAGTTACAAAGTGGTCAAAAGATGGTCTGAGATCTTTTCATTGTAATTTTGTGAAAATTAGAACAAAGCACTTAATTACAAAATTTTAGTATTGGAAGAAACCACAATGACAACTATTTTAACCTATATCTGAAAATAATCCCTACTATAACATAAGCAACAGGGATCATCAAACCACTAGCTAGAGATCTTAACTTTTTAAATGTGTTATTGTTGTGAACATAACAAACACCAATAAATACAAACATTTTAAATTTAGAAGCAGAACTCTAATCTATCACCTTTCTACCAAGAGGAGAGAAGGCTGATTTATCATAAGCTTTCTTTTCAAAGTGTTCTCTTTTTTACTCAAAATTGAATGACAAGCCCTCTGTATTTGAATTCTAAGAAATAAGTTACATCCAAATCTTTATTTTCTTAAAAAGTTACTTAAATCCACATGGACCAGTTACAGTCTTTGGGACAGGCTTCCAAAGGGTAGTGCTTTCCTTTTTATCTAATTGCCACTACCAGGAGATAATCCAGGAAAATCTCTAAATATATTTTAGGTATAGAATATTCTAGGCTGACACAGAAGTGAGTTATAAAGTCCTAAGTTCCCCATCAAGCACTCAGGGTAGCAATGTGTAAGGGTAGACTTCATTTCATCATGCAAAATGCAGAAGATACAAAGAACTTGCAAAAGCTCATAAAAGATGCAGAGACAAATATAACTTTCAATTATTCTACAAGATCCCCATCAGAAAAGAACTAAACTAGAGATTGTTGTTTTGACATTCTTCCAAGTTTTTCCAACAAAATCCAACCCGAATCCTTTCCAAATCAAATCCTTCAGCACCTACTGCCCAGAAGATATGTGCAATTTAAACATTTCTACCAAAAGTGTTCCCTTCTTTCCGGACATTTACTATTTGAATAATTCATAATGACAGGAATAGTGATGTCAAGATTACTTTGTCTTATTTATGCTTCTCACATATAATCAGTCAGTAATTTATTAAGTACCTTCATTTATATCAGATATTATAGTAAGGACTGGAATATGATGATTAAAACAGCAATAAGAACAACACATTCTTAGGAAATCAAAGAAATAAGAGTACTACTGTTGAACAATAGTACTCATTGGCATACATTAATTGAATCCTTAGATATTTTCACCATAAAAATTTTTATTAGCTTGAATATTCCTTTTGTGAATACAGACTACAGTCCTTGAATAATTCCATATATAACTTAATACTTTCTCAGAGGTATAGTTTTCAAAAGTGATTAACCTAGATAATAATATTTATCTACCATATTTTACATTCTTGCATATCCTGAATTTTCTTTATATAAACATAGTGATGAAATAATATGTAATTATTCAGGACAGAGCCATATCGCTCATCACTGAGATCTTCCTTAAAGCCTTTCTAGCTAACATGGTAAGCACTAAAACAGTCTTGATTGATTGATTAGTGGAAGGTTCCAGAGGTAATATTCTGCTATCAGAGAATTTGAGAACTCATAGACATTCATATGCCACAATGAAATGTCATAGGAAATTTTGTCTTTTATATGAGTCCATTTTAATGAAAATGATCTTCACTCATGAAACTTAGATCTTTCAAAGAAAAAAAAATATTCTACAGAGGGAAGGAGTACAAATTATGAAAGTAAATTAGTGCCATTATGTTAGAATAAATTTAGAAGAATTTGGACCCATTAATCAGAGTTATAGAATATCATAAATCATAGAATCAAATATTGACCTGAAAGAGATCACCAAGGTCATCTAGTGTGAAACTCATCCCTTTTTATTTATATAGGGAAAACTGAGAATGACAGAAAGTAAGTGATTTGCACAAAGACACACAAATAATAAGGGTAAAACACAATATGGAAATCCAAGTCTGATGATTCCAAAGCCAGTACTTTTTCTACTATAAGAGGAACCTAATCCAATTCTCATCAATCAATCAATTAAGCAACATTTATTATCAGGCAGTGTGCTCAATGCTGGGGATACAAAAAGTGGCAAAAGAATATCCTTGTCAACAAGAAGCAGATAATCTAATGGAGGAGAAAAGAAAAATAAATATGTAAAAACTATATATAGGAAAAATAGGAAATAATTAAATGAGCAAAGGAAACAGAGTCAAGAGGTGTTAGGAAAGACTAGTTATGGTAAGAAATCTACATATAATTCCAATGATCATCCAGCTTTTGCTTTTGATGAAGACATTATATTTCCAAGAAGTTTGGGAGTATCTTTATTTGTTAGAAAGTTATGTGTTTGTTTTCCTTATATTAAGCCAAAACCATCTTTCTATAATTTAATACATTGATCCTAGTTCTGCCTTTCTGGGTTAAATTAAATAAGTATAATAATTATTCTATACCATGTTTTCTTTCACATAGGGCCATACTGAAACATTTCTGTTTTTAGAGTTTCTGAAACCTCACTTAGAATAGTGAACAACTCTAAATTTTTCTGTGGATTTGGATGTTCTTTTGTAAAGTTCCGGACAGACATAATGTGCAAAGTAAAATTGTGAATACTTTCTCCAAGAAGGCTCAAATTTTTCAGTCAATCACTTATCAACATTTATTGTTTATTTAAGTTTCTATTTCAAGAGATAGCATATATGTATATAATTATTCAGTGAATAACTAGGATTTTTATATTACATAATAACATTAAAATAACATTAAAAAACAGGGGGAAATGGCTATCTCTGTGATCTAGAACACCAAAAACAAAGAAGGCAAAACATTCTTAGAAAGACCTGAAAAGTGATACATTTTTTAAGCACTGGTCAAGAGAAATATAGGAAGGATCAATGAATTCAGCAGTCATAAATAACAACAATACAGTGATGGTTGAAAGACTAGTAAGAAAATTCTTTCTAAATCAGTTAAGTCAAAAGTCAGGTGAAGGTGATAGTGAAGAATCAAGACTGGGGTGTAATAAAATGTACCTCATGACACCTGGTGAATCAGTGTTGTTATTGGGGGGGGGGAAGCAAATTGCACAATGTGAAGGTATAAGTAAGGGGCAAGAAGAAAAGGAGGTTAGAGGAAAATGTGTTATGTGTCTTGTTCAAGTCAAGGGCTAATAATGGGGGGAGGTGACTTTTGTAGTCTCTTAAGAAAAGAAGAGCCTGGAGAAGAGGTGAGTAGTCAGAAATTGGAGGAGGAACTGGAAAAATGGGAAGGAAATTCTTGTTTTGTTAGTGGTGCTGGTGAAGGGCCATTAATGAATGGTCCTATGAGAAAAGTTCTGTTTTATGAAAGAGATGTAAATTTTTTGCTGCATTTTGTCTGTGGGAAATTAATGTTTAGAGAAACCACTCATCATGATTTTGGTGGTAGTGAAATAAGAGCATCTGGGACCTATGGAGGTAGAAGGACATGAATCCAGAAAAAGATTTTTGAGGCAAAAAATTGAGGTATCAGTGAGAGGATAAACGTCAATGGTGGGATGCATAATCAGGAACTGAGGGGATTTTCTTATGGGGACAGTTTCTCTCAGATGCATGAATTGATCTTTTTTTTGTGAATGAAACACAAAGGAAAAGAAAATGCTGGGGTTATGAGGAGCAAGTAATACAAAGCAATGGCAGAAATTGTTTAGAGGGGATACTCCCAGAATGGGTACTTTGGAAATTTTGATTTCATGATGAAAGCAAAGAATAGAGAGGGGCTATATATAGAATCCATGAACCAGAGAATGAGGGTCTAGAGTAGACAGAAAGGGAGGATGATAAATAAGTAAAATGAGTGAGGAAGAAAAAATGCTCTCTGAGAAAAGACACAGAAAATCTAATTTTAAAAACTATAGAAGAAGACAAATTCAAGGAGATGAGAACAAGTGAGATTGTATTTCACTAGAGGAAAGGAGGGAAAGAGATTAATCAAAGAGCAAGGTTAAAGCAAGAAAGTAAAAGGAACAAGAAATGAGAAAACAAGCATATAGATGCCCTACTATCAATATACTGACTATATTATTGGAGAAGTTATTTGGAGAAGGAGGACAACTAGTAGTTGGATAATTCAGGCAAAGTTTCATTTTGGCAGAAGTTTAAAATTCTAGAAGCAGAAAATAGTATAATGAAATTGTAAATACTGGGAGGGGTATAGTAATGAAAGGTTCCTTTATTTGAGGGGGAATAGGTAGCCAGTAGAGTTAGGGGAATCACATGGGAATAATTGGGCTTAAGGCAAATCACTTTGGCAAATAAGTGGAAGATGAAATTGAATGAGTAGAGAGTTTTAAGGTAGGGATACTAATTTGGGGGCCATTCATTACAATCATCTAGGTGAGAGATGAGATGAACTTGGGTGATAGCTCTGTGTGTAGAGAGAAAGAATTGGATGAAATAATGTTGTATATGTGGAAATGAAAGGATGTAACAAATGACTGGATTTATACAGTGAGGGAAAATGGGGACATAAAGATAATTCTGAGTTAAGAACTGACAAAAAAGAAGAGTCATGCTTTTGACAGATAATAAAGAAATTTGGAAGCCCGTGAGAGTTTTGTAGGGAAGATAAAGAGTCTTGCTCTGAAAATGCTGAGTTTGAGATCTATCAAACAGAAGAGATGTTTTGTAATAATAGAGGAAGTAAAACATGCAATAACTATAAAAACAAGTGGATAAGAAAGTCATAATTACTACATTAATCATTTACATGGAGATCAATATTGTGAACATATTTGAAACATTTATTTTCTTTAGTAGATTAATTATCTCTCCTGTTTATTCTCGACATTGTTAATTTGCTTAGAAAATATTTTTTCACAGATAATATAAAGACAAGCTTTAAATCAATTTAGTTCTAAATGTCAACATTAGAAATTAGTGAATATTAAATGAATGAAGCTTTATGGCATAAAATTGCACACATAGAAAGATCGCTGTCTCTGACATATCATCTATATGATCATATACGCATGACCAAAATTCTTGGGGTTCCTAATATTATTCTTAATATTATAATGATAATCTATGTCTATGAAAATAATTTCCAAACATTGCCCAACACCAATGTTCCCAAGGTTAAAAAATTAAAATAGTATAGTACATACCAGGAATTCTTGAGGTCCATAAATTGTCTTTTAAAATATTCTTATAAAAGGATCTCATTATTCCAGGGGGTTCAAATGCTTTACCCCACTGTCAAAGGGATATATGACAGAAGAAAAGATAAGAACTCTTTGATATATACCCATACACAGAACACACATACATAAATAATAATATAGTATATCATTAGTAACCCAATATATAATATATATATATATACACATATATATGTACATTAATGTTACAAATATAAGTTGTGATACCTAACATACAATAATTCAGTAGCAAATAAAAAATAATTTTGTTAAATAGTGAATATGAACTTGTTTTTCCTCATTTGACATTTTAAACAACAAATATTATGAATATTTTTTCTTCATTAAAATTTCCTTCAATATTCAGCCCTATCCTTATTCATCCCATAAAACAAAAGAAAAAGAAAAAAACAGTACAACCAATTAACATATAAGAAAAGTTTAAAAATATGTGTAAAGTATCATACATATTGACACTATTTTTGCAAAAGGGTAGCAAGGGAATATATTTTCATACTTTTTTAAAAAATCCTGCTTATTCTTCATGATCCTGCAACATTCCTTTTTGAGTTGTTGTTGTGTGTGTATGTATATTGATTTACAATATTTACAACTATTTTGCTATCACAAAAAGTATCAATGTAAATATTTTGATTTATATGGGAATTTTCTTTTTATCACGATCCTCTATCTCTTATAAATCTGGTTTTATAATATTTGGATCAAAGACTCTGGAAATTTTAGGCATGTTAATAATAACAAATTGTTTTTTCCAAAACTTAATTCACAGCTCTAACAACCGTATAATGGTGTAGATTTCTTTCCATAACTCATCTAATAGTGACAATTATATCTTTTGTCATCTCTACCAATTGTAAGAATATGCCAGGATTGTTTTGATTTTCCTTTGTCTTATTATTAGAAATTTGGAACATTCTTGCTTATGACTGTGAATATCTTGGTTTTTTAAAAAACTGTTTGGTCATATCCATTAACCATTTTTTTCAATTGTTTTCTGTTAGGGAATAGCTTTTACTTTTATGTGCTTTTATGCACATATGCATATATTTATATGTATATATCATGCTTTTCTTTTAGCCTTCTTTCCTCCTGCTTTCCAACATAGAATATCATACTCTTATCTATAGATGCTCTTTAAAGTATTTCTTTTTTTCTTTTGCACCTCTGAACCATTCCAAGATATTTGGGGGTTTACTGTCTAGATTTCTTTCTTCAGGGCCACGTCTTAAATACAAAACCAATCTGTCATTGGCCACCAAAGGTTCTAGGCAAACCAGTCATTGTTTGAGTCCTGATCAGTTTGAATGTAAATAGGGGCAGCTAGGTGGACCAGTGGATAGAGCACCAGCCCTGAAGTCAGGAGGACCCCAGTTCAAATCTGACTTCAGAAACTCAACACTTCCTTGCTGTGTGATCCTGGGCAAGTCACTTAACAACTGACTCAGCAAAAAAAAAATCCACTCAGATTTAATGTAAATAGCAGCCATTTCTTCTTTGGCCAGAAATATCCTGAAGGTATTTCTCTCTCCAATCATTTAGATTATTTTTATTAGGTGAAAGAGGAAATTTTTTGCTTCATTTGCTACCTAGCCTTAATTACTGAGACCTGTTGAAGACCATAGCTGAAAAGGCCAAGGTCTCCCATTTCATCCAGGGTCATCTCCAGGCGTCTTGATCTATAACTTGCCACTGAACCTAAATGGCTCTAGAGGAGAAAATAATGCAAGTGACCTTTCACAGCCTTCCCTTACTCAAATCCAATTTACTCCCATGTCATGGTATTACTTTTCTGATGTCATGGTTCTCTTCGAAAATGTTGAACAAACAACAACAGCTTCTAGGAATCTTTCTATTTGAGTTTGACATTGCTTCTCTCAATAACATAAAATTATACTCTGAATCATTTTCATTTGAACTTTGGGTGCTTAATGGTATTTTCAAAGAGCTTAAAGTATGATGTATACAATTTGTAGAACACTTGCTATATGTACATCGTGATATAGATCTCAGACATACTAGCTCCCAATATGTTGATTAGATTAGATAAGTATAAAATTAGTCATGAAAATAAGCTACCATAAACAGAGAATTCACCCATATAAACTAAATGTTATCTTACAACTAAATACTTTAATTACAAGAAATTGGAAAAGTTGTTTGAATTATAATAACCATTGAAATTAGGATATTTACTAAAATTTGTATATTTAGTATATGAAGAGTATAAATCAGTTATGTGAAGTATTTAGGTTTGCCTAAAATATCATTTATATAGTGCAAGGTGATTATATGAATTTATTGAATCAGCAGGATACCAGGAAAAATCTACATAGTGAAGTGAAGGCATGACAGTAAAGTTTCCATTTAGAGATGTCTCAATATGGTCAATCACATCAGAATTTTTCTTTTTTTGAAAAATGAAATTTCCTTGGAAAATCCATAAAATTCATTAAAACAAAAAATACCATTTGCATTCAGCCCCAAGTAAACAAGTATATGTAATGCAACCTAATGTCTATATTTGGAATCTTCCCTATCAGTTAAAACAACACGAAAGCATGAACTTTCAACAAATTAGAATCACTTGAGGCATGTCTAAAAGCAAGAACAACCATAATAAAACAATCACAACCACAATAAAAGAGGCAAGCAGAGCATCTGACTTGGAAATATTCTAAATTATTTAAATCTAATAAAGGCACATAAATAAACTTCTCAAGAAACGGAATATTTTCTCTAAAGTTTCTAGATTATAACATCAAAAAAGAAATATACAACAAATTTATAATAGTTGAAGCTTAATTAGCCAGAGGAAAAAGACAGAAACATCCCAGAAAGAGGGGGGGAAAACCATTCAGAATAATTGAATAGAAATTGATATTCAAAATTTCCTCTCACTTTTCCTATGCTAATCCACTCTTTCCATGAACTAGGATCTGCCGGAACAAGTCATTTCACAACATTTTGTTTTAGTACCTATCTATGAAAAATTCCTTTCCATTCCCTCCATCCCAAAGTTTAATGACTTAGTCTGAATTCATCTAATTCTGCAAAAGAAGGAAAATGCTGATTTTTCTACCCATGAAGAAGGGGAGCAAAAGAGCAGATGTATGTAATTAGAAATTGACCTTGAATCAGTAATCTCACACATTTTATTCTTAGGAGGAAAGTAAATCTAAATAGAAAATGTAAAAAATATTAATTCATTGTAGTACTAATTCACTCATAAATGAAAAGGTAAAAGTCATAATAGATAAAGGGGAAGTAACAAAAAGTGAGAATAGAAACTAAAAAAAAAACATTGGGAATATTAAAGAAAAACTGAGAGTTGATACATCTAAGAGAGAAAAGACAGATGTAAGCTTTGATCCCAAACAGATAAATTAGTAGTTAAATTCTTATAGATGGAAGTTGAAATAAATATGAATTTTTCTATTAGGCTAGAACACATTGAATAAATGTTATATACCACAGGAAAATTAAACAAAAACCTTTAATGAAAAGCAATTCTCTGATTTCTTTAGATATATTAACACTTGGAACATTTCATAATTGTATAAAGGAAAAATATAACTTTTAGCAAGAAGATATGAGGACATCAGAAATGACCAGCAGGATGATTTTAGAGAGGCCTGGAGAGACTTGCATGAACTGATGCTGAGTGAAATCAGCAGAACCAGGAGATCATTATGCCCGGCAACAACAAGACTATATGATGATCAATTCTGATGGACATGGTTTTCTTCAACTATGATATGATTCAAACCAGTTCCTATTGTTCAGCGATGAAGATAGTTATATACAATCAGAGAGAGGCCTGTGGAAACTGAATGTGAACCACAACACAGCATTTTAATGCTTTCTGTGAATATTTCCATGCATTTTGTTTTCCTTCTTAGGTTGTTTTTTTTCTTCTCGTTCTAGATCTGATGTTTCTTGTGCAGTAAGATAACTGTATAGATATGTATAGATATATTGGATTTGTCATATAATTTTTCATATTTAGCATGTATTAGATTACCTGTCATCTAGGGGTGGGGGATAGGGAGAAGGAGGGGAAAAGCTTGGGGAAAAAAAGTTTTTTGCAAAGGTCAATGTAGAAAAATCACTCATATGTTTTGTAAATAAAAAGCTTTAAAAAAAAAGAATTGCATATGTTTAATCTATACTGAATTAGGTCTTGAGAGTTACCTGAACTCAGAGTGGTTCAATGATTTGTTCATGATAACATAGTTAATAAGTTACAAAGGCAGTATTTGAGCAAGGCCTTCCTGACTCCAAATTCAGCATTCTCTTTAAACTAAACTGTTTCTCCATGAAGAGAAGAAATGTGAAATAAAGTGGTAGAGAGCTCAATAGAAAAGGTAACAGGGTAACAGGAAGTTCTGGTACTAGGAAATTTAGTCTGGTCAGTGTACATCATAGAAGTCTGTCAACAGGTAGCAAAGCTCCAGCCTTGAGGTTATGATCAGGAGGAAGACTCCATTTTCTGAAAGACTTTTGAGGTGTGAAACAAAAAGGCAGAGCTCAAGTCATGTAGGAGCAGGACAAGAGAAAGAATTAAGGAGATGTCCATAGCTTCTGGACCTGGAGTTCAAGGCATGTGCTTGTTTGCTCAAAGGGTAATAACACAGATGTCCAGTTGAATATTGGGAGTGGGAGAAGCACTGGGAGTGATCTGATGTTAGATTACCTATTTTAATTTCTCTAACAAAGGAAAACAATTGATAAACCTAGAAGGGCACATTATGTATTCATGGCTTAAAAGATTAAAGGCAGGAAGAGGCAAGATTCATTTACATATAATGCTACTTGGCCATTGAGTTTTCTATGATTTTTTTCAAGGAAAGAAATGAAATTAATAATAAATCACACATACACATATACAACATGCATGAGAATGAGAAAACTCAACAAATAACTTTTGAACTGAAAACAACATGTGTGAAGTGAAGTGAGTAGAACCAAGAGAACATTTTACACAGCAACAACAAGATTATATGATGATCAATTGTGATGGACGTGGCTCTTTTCAGCAACGAGGTGATTCAGGCAAGTTCCAATTGTCTTATAAGGGAGAAAACGATCTGCACCAGGAGAGAGGACAGAGTGTGGATCACCACATAGTATTTTCACTTTTTTCTTGTTGTTGGCTTGCATTTTGTTTTCTTTGTCATTTTTTTTCCTTTTTATTCTGATTTTCCTCATACAGCATGATAAATGCAGAAATATGTAGAAAAGAATTGCACGTGTTTAACATATATTAGATTACTTGCCATCTAGGTGAGGAGGTGGGAGGAAGGGAAGGAGAAAAAATTAGAAATACAAGATTTTGCAAAGGTGAACGTTAAAAACTTTATATGCATATGGTTTAAAAATAAAAAAGCTTTAAAATAAAATAAAATTTAAAAAAGAAAAAGAATATGTGAGGGTGAAAGGTAAAAGATATTCTTGCAACCCTTTTGTCCAAATCAGAGAACTATAGCATTCATCATCTCATTAGATGAACACCCTGCAGAGGAGACATTTTTTTTTTTCTGCTGGGTTTTCAGTGTGTCTGATCACAATAAAAGAGGATAATCTAAAACTGTCTTCTAAGGGAAATGGTAATAGTCTCTATCAAGAGTACTATTGGATTTTCTAAGTTCAAAGTGCTAATTATTGCCCTCTCTCTAATTTACACTTAGTGGCAAATTCCTTTGAAAGTGTATCCTAAAAGAATTGACTTTTTCACCTGCTAAACCACTGTAATAAGCCAACTAAGGTTACATATAGGTCTTTCACAAGCTTCTTGCCCCATGGATCAGAGTGTTGACACTTATCTTCATAGGGCTACATGTGATGAGAGGTCTCTTTACTGAGAAATAATCTTTATCTTTGAGAGACATAAAGCACAAAAACAGTTTTATGCAGTTCAACAGGTTCTGAATTTTAAACCAGGTTAAAAAAAATCTGGGTGAATTTTTTTTTCCTATTTTGCTTTTTGAACATATATCAACATTCTTCTGAGGTTGACAAAAACTTCCAACATTTACAGATAGCAATGATAATATAATAGCTGGCAAACATAGTATACAACCCCTTCTCTCAAATAATTACCTTTTAATGGAGGAAGACAATACATAAAATAAACATGAAAAAAGATGTGGTATCTGAGAGAAGGTACCCAATATAGAGGCATGGTAGAGAAATTTGGAGTGCAGCCTGGAAATGAATGAGGCAGAGCTCACTTGGGGATTCTTCTTAAATGGAAGTTCTCTGAGGGGCCACCTAGTCAAAAAAAGAGGTCACAAGGGCAAAGGGTCTTTCAATGTATGAATTCCATGCTTGGAATGAGGCTTCTGGATAAGATCTGAGGCATTGTAGAGACCATCCTCACTACAACCTGGAGAAGAATGAATAGTATACACAATAAATGCTTGCTTATAAACTGATTGATTTTCAGTCTGATTCATTTTTTAAAATTTCTTCTTCCCTATTTATACAACATTCTAATATTCATGATGTTTCAAAAA
The DNA here is from genome assembly GCA_023553655.1 of Myrmecobius fasciatus. Lineage (NCBI taxonomy): Eukaryota > Metazoa > Chordata > Mammalia > Dasyuromorphia > Myrmecobiidae > Myrmecobius > Myrmecobius fasciatus. Next base: position 195,724 of record JAJPUD010001993.1, read on the forward strand.
TATTGCACAAAAATGAAAGGCAAATTAATTTTAAGGCTATTCTCTCCCTTAATTATTAGCAGCATTTACTGATAATAATGTCTTTATAATATTTCACAGAGAATCTGGTGTATTGACATAATTTGGTCTTTTAATATTGTCACCTTATAATTTTGAAGATATTTATCTTTAGTATATGAGAATTAATATCCCTAGCTTTGTGGGGAACCTATAACTTTTTTTGTAAATAAAATGACTTTTTGTCATGCAAATATCATGCCAAAAATATATTTGTGTTAGCTTGATTAAGTCAGGCTTCTAGCAGCCCATCAAGTAGAAGTACAGATAGGAATGTCTAAGAATTTCAAAATGAAAGCTAGGGGGAAGAAATGATCCTGAAAATTAGTTTCTCTTTGAATGCCACTGGCCCCTTATTTTAATTTTATGGTAATCCACAAGGAATTTGGAAGTGTTAATGGACTTAGGTCTGATATCTAGAGGTTGCATTATTATTCACTTTTTCTCTTCCTGATGCAAAATTATGTTTCTCAAATAAAAATACTTTAAAGAAGCATAATGCCCTCCAAATAGGATAACAGATACTTTTCATCTCCATTAGCTTAATCTCCCATGAGAGTGGTGTACAATTTTTTTAAAGTGTCAGGATCCATGGTAACTGTAACATGAATCTTGGAGGTAAGAATATAAGCCCTCCAACTAGTAAAGCCCCCAAGGCATTGAATACTCAGTACAATAAAAATTTCCTGTGAGTATATATAAAAGGCAAATAAACTATACTTCTTTTATGTGACAAAGAAAAGGTGTCAGTGATGACTAGCACTTTCAAGTTTTTTCATAGGTATACTGAAAAGCAGTGGATGAGTGAAGAAAATAAGGAAATGATAGAGAGATAGATGATGGAGAGAAAGACTTGGAACTTTGAACCATGACCTTGATCCATTTAGAGGCAACTAATTCTCATACAGTCAGGAAGTGAGAAAACCCTCCTCAGAAGGATATTTTAAAAATACCATCAATGGAATGTTTGCATATCTTTGTCTGTTCTTCATCTACCCTCAAAGACATTTACTTGTCATTATTCTCCTGTGCCCTCTTTCCCCCACAGTACTGGTCTATTGTTCTCTCCTATGTGAATACCAGGACTTTCATTTTCAGTTCTTCCTTGTGTCTGAAATAGGAAATGACAAGCAGATTTTGAGCTAGATACTCTATTTTGCTCCTTCATTGTTTCATAATTTTTGTGAGTCAAAAATAAGTTTATAAATCTTTGTTAAGGTTTATGATGTAGTTAAATGAACTATACATTTATGTATAATATGCATAATGTGTATATATATCCTTAAATGTCTATATATATATGCATGCATATATACATGCTTACATGTACACACATATAATCTTTTGAAGTATGCTTGTAGCTAAAAGTCTTAAACCGCTTGTTGGAGTAAAAACTGTAAATCAATTACTGTTATTTTTCTACTCATTGCTCAAAGTTAATTTGAAATTTTTTTCTAGCAGGAATTAACTGCCCCAATATGATGTCCTGTCATATTTCAAAACATAGATTTGGGAAAAGTCACAAACAGTGGGCTAGGGTGAAAGAAAATAAATATGATAGGACCAAGAGCAAAAGCTGTGGGTTTAGGAGTAATGGAAAGATATATACATAACATCTCAGGAGTCTCTGAAGATTGAGTTATGAGCTAACTTGTGAAAACATAATCACAAATGACAATACTAAACTCTAGTATATAAGAAATGTTTCCTACAAATCTCCAGAAGTCAATGGTTCTCCTTCTCCTATGCTAAAACTAACATTACTTTGATGCCATAACCACTATTATAAAACATAAGCCTCTTTAGTGTCAGCCTTTTGGGTCATTCTCTGATTTTCAATTATGCCTTTGAATGAAAGAGACAATTTCAAATTTTTCTGCCTAGGGAAAAAAATAAGTCAGTAGATATGGTAGTCAAGGGAGTGTAGGCCTGGGATAAGGAAGACCTAAGTTCAAATCTGGACTAAAAAATTTATTAGCTATGTAATCTCGGATAACTCACTGAATTTCTGTTTACTTCAGTTTCTTCAACTATAAGATGAGCATATATATGTGTGTATATATATATATATATATATATATTAGCATCTACCTCACAGAGTTGTAAATATCAAATAAGATAACATTTGTAAAATGCTTAGCACAGTACACAGAGTAGGTACTTTAAAAAATGTTCACTTACTTTATTTTTCCCTACTGAGAAGAGTCAATAATGACAATTGTACAGTACATAAAATCGCAAGTTTTCAAACAAAATTACTTTTTATCTCTTATTTACATTTTTACCTATAGAAATGACCCAATAATTGTGTCTTTTAGAGCTCACTCAATAAGAAGATAACCCAATAGTTATCTATTCCAATAGCAATTGGAATGAATGAAAGAAAGAAATTAAAAATAATTAATTAAATACTTACTATGTGCTTGGAATGTACCAGGGGCCTAAATACAAACGAAGATTGTTGTTACTCTTAAGAAACTTTGATAATCTTATAGAAGAAGATAGCTTATCTTAGGAACCTATGTATAAGCCTCAGTCTTTGCTCCAAAGTCCTTCACTAGTCTGGGATCTCAGAAATCTTTTATCCACTGATATAGCACCAGGACCCTTTTCATTACTCTTGACACCATTTCATGGACCAGACTTCACCAACTCAATATTATAAGTCAAGTTTTTCCACTTCCTTCTGACTTGACACCTCTAGGCCATACCTATTCCTTTGAGGGAGGCTTCCCAGGGTCTTACAGAACACAATTTTGCCATCTGTCATTAACTTTAGGAATGACTGTGAAAAGGCTAATCTTCTCCCTCAACAGGCTTCTCTTTAACCACTAAAACTCATTTTTTCAGTGGTGAATATATTCTTTTCCCCTCATATTCCCTCAGTTTCAGGGTTCTGAACATCTGATTCTCAATTTAAAAAAAGCTCACTTCCTACTATAAGTAAATTAGAGGAATGTAGTATAGTTTACCTCTCAGACCTATGGAGATGGAATAAATTTATGTCCAAAGAAGAACTGGAACT
>JAJPUD010001993.1:203805-221325 GCA_023553655.1 Myrmecobius fasciatus
ATTATCTATGGTACCCTTTAATAAAATATAGTTTCCTTCCTTATCTCTTTTGATTAGATCTATCTTGGCTTTTACTTGATCTGAGATAAGGATTGCTACCCCTGCTTTTTTTTGTTCACCTGAAGCATAATAGGTCCTGCTCCAGCCTTTTACCTTCATCCTATATGTGTCACTATGTTTTAGATGTGTTTCTTGTAGACAACATATTGTGGGATTCTGGTTTTTAATCCAGTCTGATATCCGCTTCCGCTTTATGGGAGAGTTCATCCCATTCACATTCACAGATAGAATAACTAATTCTTTATTTCCTGCCATCTTATTTACCCAAGTTATGTTTTCCCCTTTCCTTTCCCCTTTCTCCCTTCCCCCTCCTCAGTACTTTGCTTTTGATGACCCTCTCCCCCAAACAATACTCTACCCTTTAGATCCCCTCCCCCTGTTTTTAGTCCTTTCCCCTGATTCTTCTATTTTCCCTTCTATTAGTTTGTCCCTTACTTTTCCTCCTTTCCCTCCCACTTCCCTCTAGCAACAGACAAGTTTCTATGTGAAATCAAATGTCTGATATACACTTTTAGAGCCCAACCTGATGAGAGTAAGATTTACACAGTGCTCGTCTCCCTCCCCTCTTTCTCTCAATTATATTAGGTTTTCTTTGCCTCTTCAAGTGATTTTACCTTGTTTTTACCTCCTTTTTTTTTAGATCTTATTTTACCACTTTTTCCCTCTTTTCCCCAGTATGACAACCTTTTCCCCTCTAGTTCTCTTTTTCATATTATCAAAATAATATTTAGTTAATTATACCCCCAAACTTTGAGTATCCCCCTACTAAAAATGAAGTTCTCAAGAGTACTTTCCTTTTTACCTTTTTATGCATCTCTTGAGTTCTGTGTTTGGGTGTCGAATTTTTTGTTCAGATCCGGTCTTTTCATTAGAAATAGGTGAAATTCACCTATATCATTGAATGACCATCTTCTTCCCTGGAGGATAATGCTCATTCTAGCTGGATAGGTTATTCTTGGCTGTAATACATGTTCCTTTACCCTTCGAAATATCTGGTTCCAAGCCCTTCGATCCTTCAGTGTGGAAGCTGACAGATCCTGACAGATTCTAATTATTGATCCTCGGTATTTGAATTGTTTCTTTCTAGCTGCTAGCAGAATCTGTTCCTTGGTGCTATAGTCCTGAAACTTAGCCACGATATTCCTTGGGGTTTTAATTTTGGGGTCTCTTTCAGGAGGTGATCGGTGAATTCTTTCAATGGTGATTTTGCCCTTTGATTCTACAATCTCAGGGCAGTTTTCTTTCAGGATTTCCTGGAAGATAGTGTTTAGATTCTTTTTTTCATCATGGCTTTCAGGAAGTCCAATAATCCTTAGATTGTCTCTCCTAGATCTATTTTCTAAGTCAGTTGTTTTTCCTAGGAGATATTTCATATTTTCTTCTAATTTTTCATTTTTTTGTTTTTGTTTGACTGATTCTTCAAGTCTTAGTGAGTCATTCACTTGCATTTGTTCAATTCTTATTTTTAAAATGTTGTTTTCTTCAGTTACCTTTTTAAGTTCCTTTTGTAACTGGCCAATTTGTTCACTGCACTCTTTTTCCACTTCACTAATTTTATTTTTTAATAAATTGGTGTCTTTTTCATATCTCTTTTGCAGAGCATCATATCCTTCTTGCAAGATACTGTATCCTTCTTGCACTGATTTCAGTTTATTTTCCCATTTATCCTCCAGCTCTCTTTTGAGGTTCTTTATGCAGTCTTCCAGAAAGGCCTTTTGAAACGGGGACCAGTGATGTTCCTTGCTGTTTTTTTCTGGATTTTTGTATAAAGAAACCTCTGTATCTGAGGTCGTTTCTTTGCCTTGATAAAAGCTGTCTATGGTGAGAGCTCTCTTTTGCTTCTTCATCATTTTTTTTTTTTTTTTTAGACAGAGTGGATATCTCTTTAAGGTAGGGGGAAAAAAAAAAACCTCTGGTGAAGACGCTTTGCCCTGGGGCACTTCGGGAGTTGACTTAAGGTGCTGGGCCGGTGGGGGCTAGGACTAAGTCTGAATTACTCCTTAAACAAGGCAAGTCTGCCAGAACACCTGCCCCCAATCAGGGCAGAGTGTCCCGAGTGCCTCAGATAAACTCCAGGTGTTTGGAATTTGGAGTTTGGAGTTTGGAATTTCTTCCACAATGAGCTGAGCTGAGTCCCACCCTCACTTCCGGCCTGCACAGGGGTCGTCTATTTATCTCTCTGTCCGAGTCCGACTAACCTGATATGAAGTTCTCCAGAGAGCCGTGCCCAAATATTTCTGAGTTTGTTGACTTGAAGATCAGTTCAGAGGCTTATTTTATTGCTGATTTGAGAGAAGATCGGAGGAGAGGCAGAAAGTCACCTTTTCACTCCGCCATCTTGGCTCAGCCGATTTGCCAATATTTTAACATAATTAACATGTAGTGGATATCCTGCCATCTAGGGGAGGGGTGGGGAGTTGGGGGAAAAATTTGTAACAGAAAGCTATGTAAGGGTTATTGTTGAGGAATTACCCACACATATGTTATGCAAATAAAATAAAAAAAAACTAAAATTTAAAAACAAATAAATAAATAAAATAAAAATGTTTACTTACAAAAAAAAAAAAGCTCACTTCCATGTCCAATTGTGTGTTTCCTCACTCCCCACACTTCAGTATTCTACTTCAAATATGACTGATGTTTGCTGTACTCTCTGGACTGTCTGGTCCATAGCTAAGATATTTGCTTTTCTTTTTCTTTTTCATTTCTTCTATACTTAGAGGCTCACTGAGACATAGTTTCTTTTTGACTACACGGCATATTTGATGGCATCCAACTTTTAAAATACGGTTTGCACTTTTATTTATATCCCTGACTCACTGCTTATAATGGTAGAATTCCAATAATCTACGCTCCCTTTTGTTGGTTTAAGATTAACTCACCACTCACCAACATCTTTTTCCTTGAAGTTCACAATATTCAAATATATTAATTAATACAGATTTCAGTGGTCATTATCATCCCATGGGATAATCTCTTTCTCTTCTAATGAATTCAGTACCTAATTTAGTTTTCCTCACTAAAACTCCTGCCCTTATAGTAGGGGACTCCAATATGATTATTGATGTTCTTCAATGACCCTAATTTCTCCAAATCTTAATTTACATGATTTTTATGACTTACTTCTTCAGTGCAACTTCATTAAGTATGGAGATGGTGATTAACCCACAAATATACCATTTCCAAGTTCATAAACTCTGAAGTTTCTTCATCTGATTGTGATCTTTTTAAAATTTAATTTTCCTCTGTGAATTATAAACTAATTCGATTTTCCTTCTATCACCATGAACTCCAATCTCTATTGTCCTTGTTTCTTTTGTGATCTTGAGCCATTCATCAGCCAATTCAACTTTATATTTGTTCAACAGTCAAATCCCTTAGGCTCTTGTCAGACAGACAATCACAATTTGCCAATTCCTGAACATGGATTGTTTCCATGGTCTTCCTCCTTCACACCTATTCTTGAGTAGTTAAATGAAATTGGAAAAACATCATGGAAGTGTTTAGGTTAGATGTACAACAAATGTATATTTTATATAGTATCAATAATTCACCAAATAATACCTTGCTAACCCTAATTCTTGGATTATTTTTACAATCTGCTGCTTTCAGTTCTATTTACATGCTGCTGAATACAAGAGGTGAAAATCATGCAACTGTGCTGATTGGGTAAACACTAATTTGTTATATAATATCAACTGGACCCTTGTTAAGGCAAGGCATTTCTATATATTTCCATAATCAGTTCATTATCCTACTTCCCTCAGAATCTCTTCCAAAATTTTTCATCACTTTTCAAAATTCCTTTGCCCCACCCCATCAGCTGAAATCTTTGATTTACAATTCATTGGGGGGAAATGTATCTATTTGCCAAGAATTCCTTTTTTTCTCACCGTTAAGATGCCATTCACTATCTCCTCCATCGCCTCGATCTCAGAAAAAGGCCTTCTTGCTCTCCTCCTTTCCCAGGCAAATTCCAAATGATGTAAAAGTGAACTCCTTCCTTTTCTAGAAGATGTGACCTATTTCACTTTTTTCTTTCTAAATTATCTTCAATCTCCCTCTGTCTATTGGTTGATTCCTCATTGCCTACAAACATGAACATGCTTCCCTCATTCTCAAATAAATAATTTTATCCAAACAATCCCAGTAGTTATCATCTTATAGCTCTACTCCATTTTGTGGCTAAGTATTTTGAGAATGCCATATCCAACTGATATTATCATTTACTTTCATCTAATCTCTGCTTTAGACCTCAACATTCAACTGAAACTACTTTTTCCAAAGACATCAATAACTTTTAAATGGAAAATCCAATGGTCTTCTCTCAGTCCTCATCCTGTCCTGTCTTTAAAACTGTTGACGACTCTTTGTTCTGTGATGGCTTTTTTTTCTCTCTAGGTTTTCATGGCACTACTTTCTCCTCGTCTTCTTCCTGTATATTTGACTGTTATGCAGTCTCTTTTGTTGTAATGAGTGGTCATGGAGATAATCAAATTGTATAAAAGTCATGTAAATAGTTTTTTTAAATTATAACTTAAGAAGAAATAACAAGGAAGGGAGAGGAAAAGAGACACTGGGGGGAAATGGGAAGAAGTAATGGACAAATTCACTATCATATAGAAAAAAACCATGAAATAGTAAGTGGAGAGAAACAGAAAATTAATGGTCATAATTGTGAGTGTTGAGGGAATGAACTCACTAACAAATTGAAATGAGATAGTTGTTTAGGAAGTTGTATGATGATATATCATTTAAAAGAAATACAGTTGAAATATAGGATTAAAATGAAGAATTAGGGAAAAGAATAAGCTTCAGCTGAAGGAGAAAAGATAGATTTAGGAATCATGATATTGGATGAGACAGCATTAAAAAGAAAATTAAATCAAACATATAAAACACATTCATTATTCTAAAAGGTATCATAGACAGAAAACTAAATATAAATATTTAACATATAATCACCAAATCCAGATGGCATATCATCTAAATAAAAGCTAAGAGTTAAAAGAAGAACTAAATAGTAAAGATATAATAGTGGAAAGCCTCATTACATGCTTTTCTGAATGAATTTTAAAAATAAGTTAATGATGAATAGAATTTTACAAAAGGGAATATGATAGATTTCAGCAATTATTGAATGAGAATAGAAAGGAGTGCATATGTATATATACCTACATATAGGTGTGTCTATTTATATACACATATATACATTTATAGACATGTATGTATATGTTTGTATGTATGTATTTTTGTGTGTAAGTTATGCATAGCACCTTTATAATACAATATATGTATTAGTGCATAAAAAAATCTCAAATAATGGAGCAAAGTAAGATTAATGAATGAATTTTTTACACCAAAAAATTGGACTACGTATTAAAACTAATTGGAGACTAAATAATTTAATCTTAAATTTTTGGTTGGTCAAAGAATATATCATAGAAAATTTAAAAATGTTCATAAAAGTAATGACAATGAGATAATATACCAATATTATTCAGATGTTTATATCAGTAAACATTTTTTTCAACAAGAAAGATAAGATCAGTCAATTTAGTATGAAACAAAAATCCAGAAAACCAATACTTTTTAAACAGCAAATTAAATGCCAAAGTATTAATTTTGAAAATCAAAGAAGAGATGAACAAAATTGAAAGAAAACTATTTGAATCAATAACTATAATTAGAATTTCTTTTTTTTAAAACCGTACAATAATAGATAAACTACTATCTGATTTCATTTTATTTTTTATAATTTATTTATTTTTAATATACATTGTTTTGTGAATCATGTTGGAAGGGGAAAATCTGAGCACAAAGAAAAAACCATGAAGGAAAAACAAAAAAAGTGAACTTAGCATGTGTTGATTTATGTTCAATTTCCATAGTATTGTTTTTTCTGGATGCAGATGGCATTTTCTGTACAAAATCTATTAGGATTGCTTTGATTCCTTAAATCACTAAGAAGAATCAAGTCTTTCATAGTTGATTATTACGCATTTTTGTTGTTATTGTGTACAATGTATTCCTTGTTCTACTTGTTTCATTCATCATCAGTTCATATAAATCTCTCTAGGCCTCTCTAAACTTGTTCATTGTTTTTTATAGAAAAATAATCCACTATCTTCATATGCAACAACTTATGCAGTCACTCTCCAATTGATGGGCATCTACTCATTTTCCAATTCTTTGTTACTACCCAGAAGTTAAAGGGTATTCACAATTTTATAGCCCTTTGGGCATAGATCCAAATTGCTCTCCAATTATAAAATATCCTTATACAATAACAGATCTAAATATGTATAGAAATATTATTAGTTGACCAAACTCATATGATGTTAATAGCATCTAAATGAATATATTTAATATTTAATATATTATATATTTAATATATATTAATATATGTTATATATAAATGAATATATTTAATATTAATGTACTTAATAAATCTTGTACCAGCAGCTTTTTATAGTTAGAAAAAACAACAAGATTCATCTTTTTTAACATCTTTTATTTCTTTTATTAAAGCTTTTTAATTTCAAATCATATGCATTGATAATTTTTCAACATTGACCCTTGTAAAACCTTGTGTTCCATTTTTTCTTCTCCTCCCCCCATCCTCTCCCCTAGATAGTAAGCAATCCAATATATGTTAAACATAGTAAAAATATATGTTAAATTCAATATAGACATATATATTTATACAATTACCTTGCTGCACAAGAAAAATCAGATCAAAAAGAAAAAAGAGAGAAAAAATAAAATGCAAAAAACAGCAAAAAGAGTAAAAGTACTATGTTGTGATCTACACTCAGTTCTCACAGTCCTCTCTATGAGTGTAGATTGTTCTCATTATCACAAGATGATTGACACTTTCCTGAATCATCTCATTGTTGAAAAGAACAACGTCCATCAGAATTTATTATTGTTTAATGTTGTGTTGCCATGTACAATGATCTCCTGGTTCTGCTCATTTCATTTAGCAGCAGTTCATGTAAGTCTCTCCAGGCCTCTCTGAAATCATCCTGCTGATCATTTCTCATAGAACAATAATATTTCAGTATTCAGACATTCTCTAATAATGGGCAATCACTCATTTTCCAGTTTCTTACTACTACAAAAAGGGCTGCCACAAAACACCCTTTGATATCCTTTTGAGCCTAGTTCCAAATTGCTCTCCAGAATGGGTGGATCAGTTCACAATTCTACCAACAATGTATTAGTGCCTCACTTTTCCCACATCTCCTCCAAAATCCATTATCTTTTCCTATTATCTTAGTCAATCCAAGAGGAGTGAAATAGTACTACCTCAGAGTTGTCTTAATTTGTATTTCTCTGATCAATAGTAATTTAGAGCACTTTTGATAGGGCTAGAAATGGTTTCAATTTCTTCATTTGAAAATAGTTTCTTTGTATTCTTTGACCATTTATCAATTGAAGAATGGCTTGAATTCTTATCAATTTGAGTCAATTTTCTATATATTTTAGAAATGAGGCCTTTATGAGAACCTTTGAATGTAAAAAAAATGTTTCCCAGTGTATTGCTTCCCTTCTACTCTTGTTTGCATTGTTTTGTTTGTACAAAAGCTTTTAAACTTAATATAATCAAAATTATCTATTTTGTGTTCAATAATGAACTCCAGTTCTTCTTTGATCACAGATGCCTTCTTTCTCCACAGATCTGAGAGGTAAACTATCCTATGTTCTTCTAATTTGCTTATAATATCACTCTTGATATCTAAATCATGAACCCATTTAGATCTTATCTTGGCATGTGGTGTTAGGTATGGATCAGTGCCTAGTCTCTGCCATACTAGTTTCCAATTTTTCCAGGAGTTTTTGTCAAACAGTGACTTCTTATCCCAAAAGCTTGGATTTTGGATTTGTCAAACATTATATTTCTATAGACATTTTGTCCTATGAACCTAACCTATTCCACTGATTGACTTCACTATTTCTGAGCCAGTTACCAAAGGGTTTTGTGCTACTTTATAATATAGTTTTAGGACTTGCACAGCTAGGCCATCTTAATTTGCATTTTTTCATTAATTCCCTTGAAATTCTTGACTTTTTGAACTTCCATATGAACTTTGATATTATTTGTTTTCTAAATCTGTAAAATAATTTCTTGGGAGTTTGGTATGGCATTGAGTAAGTAGATAAATTTAGGTAGTATTGTCATGTTTATTATATTCACTTGGCCTACCCATAAGCACTTGATATTTTTCAGTTGATTAGATCTGACTTTATTTGTGTGGAAACTGTTTTGTAGTTGTGTTCATATAGTTCGTTACTTTGACTTGACAGATAGACTCCCAAATACTTTATATTATTGACAATTATTTTAAATGGAATTTCTCTTTGTATCTCTTGCTGTTGGACTTTGGTAATATATAAAAATGTTGAGGGTTTATGTGGATTTGTTTGGTATCCTGCAACTTTGCTAAAGTTGTGAATTGTTTCTAGTAGTTTTTCAGTTGATTCTCTAAAGTTAATGCCTTTTATTTTTAAAATATCTGCATAGATAGTTTTCAACCTTCACCCTTGCAAAATATTGTGTTCAATTTTGTTTCTCCCTCTCTTCCCCTCAACCTCTCCCTTAGATGGCAAAAAATCAAATATATGTCAAGCATGTACCAGTTCTTCTATTTATAATGCCATGATTATAATGCTACACAAAATCAGATCAAAAAAAGGGAAAAGAATGACGAATGAAATAAAAATCAAGCAAAAATAAGAAAAAAAAGTGAAAATACTGTGTTGTGATCCACACTCATTCCCCACAGTACTCTCTCTGTGTGCAGATGACTCTTTCTATCACAAGTCCAGTGGAATTGGCCTGAATCATCTTGCTGATGAAAAGAGCCATGTTCATCAGAACTGATCATCATATAATCTTTTTGTAACTGTGTATAATGTTTTCTTGGTTTTACTCACTTTACTTAGCATTGATTCATGCAGTCTCTTCAGGCCTTTCTCAAATCATCCTGCAAGATTCATCTTTAGAAACAAAAATTAAGTAATTTAAATAGAAATGGCTTAAAAAAAAAGAAATAAGGAGGCATAGCAAAACTAGATCTCAAAGTGTATCACAGTGTAATCATCATCACAATAATTTAGTACTGGTTAAAAAAAAGATGTTAATTAATAGGATAAATTGGTACACAAAATATCCCAAAGATCCCACATAATGAAGTAACAAATCACTGTGTATTGAAAACTAATAAGGACACTAGATAGAACTCAACAAAAAACTAGTTATAATCAAGTGTCTCATGAGATTATTAAAGAAAATTTCTAAACACACACATTTTAAACAAAAAGAGTAACATCATAAACAAAACACAGGAGCAAATATGAATTACTTTTACATTTATGGATAGGAAGAGAGTTCAGAACAAAACAGGGAATAAAGAGGAACACAGAAAAAATTTTCTTTGCATAAATGTATTTTTTGCACAAATATTAGCAAAACTAAATAGAAAAGTAAAGAACTAATGAACTGATAAACTTTTTAACAATCAAAAATCCAACAAATAAAATCTTTTAATTTAAAGTTGCTAAATAATGTATGATAATTAAGGAAGAAATAAATTGAACAAAATATAGATATGATAGCTAAGACTAGAAGTTGTTTCTTTTTAAAGGCTCACAGAATTAATAAACTTTTAGTCAATCAAATTAAAGATCAGGGTAGAAAATAAAGTGAACAAAATTATGAATGAACAAGATGAAAACACAGCCAATCCCTGCTATGCAGAGCTATGTTTTAAAAAAATTCTGTATATAATATTAAAAATATTAAATACTCAAACTAATAGAAGGCCAAACAGATTTTTAAAATAAAACAAATATAAGAAAAGAAAATTGAACTGACTAATACTGTGCCTCATTTATGTGAAAAATATAGTATTGTTACCTAAACAAAGGAAAGATAGAGCAAAAAATGAGAACCATAATTCAATTTTACTAAAAAATATATTAAAAAATTAAATAAAATTTGTCAGATTAAAAAATTTACCACAAACTATTCATTATTACTAAGTTGTTTCATAAAAAAGATATAAGTATGTTTCAATAATAGGAAAACATTCTACATAATCATATTAAAAATTAAAAGATCCAAAATGACTTTGTTATCTTAAGAGATGCAGATAAAGCTTCTGATCAAGTAAAACATTCTATGTTAAAGTTTCAAGTGCTATAAATATAATGAGACTTAAAAATATCACAAAAGTGTCTCTCTAAAATTAAAAATATTCTGCAAAGACATTGGGGAAACAGAAATAAAACAAGAGTACTCACTCCCCTTCTTTTATTTTATATAGTCCCACAAATGTTAATGATAATATTTAAATAAGAGGAATGAATCAGAAGTGGAAATAAAGACAAAGCAGAGATAAAACTAAATCTCTTTACTTATGACATGATCTTTTTAATTAGAAAATCTACAATGATATTAATTATGACAATTAAAAGTTTTCATCAGATCTTAAGGCTACAAATAAATCCTTAGAAACAATTTCTGAATGATAATAGCAAAATTCATGAAGCTATAATAGAAATCCCATTTAAATAAAAATGAAATACATAAAATATTCAGGGTCAATCTATCAAAATATACAAAATATTTGCACAGATTCAACTACAAGTGTTCCTTAAAGAAATAAAGAACACCTAAAAAGCTAAGGGAATATTTGGTAATGAATAAAAAACAAAGGAGTAGTCAATGTTGTAATGATTATGAAAGATAGAAATCCTAATGCATTGTTGATTGAGCTATGAACTAGTGCAAGGATTTGGAAAGTAATTTGGAATTATAAAAATAAAGTGAATGAAACCTGTATACCCCTGACCTAGAAATTGCACTACACAGCATATATCCAAAGGAGGTTATTAATAAGAAGAAAGGTCCCATTTTCCCAAAAAAATTTATAGAGCACTTATAAGAAAAAAAAAACTGGGAATAAACCAGATACCAAGTTTATTGTGGTACATGAATGTAATAAAATGACTGTGCTTTAAGAAAAAAAATGAATATTATGAGTATAGAGAGGAAAAGAATTTAGATGAATTGACAGTAAAATAAGCAGAGAAAGGATATAATATACAAAACTATCATAGGATTGAGAACAGCCATGAAACAATACAAAACAAATATCACAAAATTATATGACCCCCTCAAGACATAAAAAAGAGATGTAAGAAAATACCCCCCTCAACACACACATTTGCAAAGGTAGTGGTCCACACTATGGAACTTTGTATACAGTTTTAGATTTTATTCCTATTTTTAACAAACAATTGATCATTTCCCCCTGTTAATGTTATTTTTATTGCATGAGTAACTACTTTGAAATTGACTACCTTCTTATTTCAGCTTCCTGAAATCTATACTTCTTAAAGAAAGGAGTCCAGTAATACCTCCTATACAAATAACTTTCTCGTGTCCAAGTTTTCTCCCAAAGTAATAAAAAAAAACAACTTTAAAATATTTTGTAGTGGTTTTTCTATGTAAATGTTACATTTCTTTAAGTCTCTAAGAGCCTTTAAGCTAGCTTATTTTGATTTATTTTCTTCTACTTCAGTTTTGAACTTAGTTCTTAGCAAAACACTGCCCCCTAATCAATTTTTATATTTCCTTGCCTTAATTGAAGTAAATTGAAGTGAAATTATATTTTTGGGTAGGGAGGAGATTGGGGGTAAAAAACAGAAAGTCAATGAAAATTTTTGAGAAGAAGTAGGACATGCCACTACCCAAAGAAAGTCTATCCTGGTAGTGATACAAAGCATGTATTAAAAAGGAGAGTGGATGCAGTTAGTCCTTGAAGGGGGATTATATCACTATTTCATGTAGAAAGTAAAGGGGAAGGGACAACCTGGTGGCTCAGTGGATAGAACACCAGCCCTGCAGTCAGGAGGACCTGAGTTCAAATATGGTCTCAGACACTTAACATTCCCTAGCTGTGTGACCCTGGGCAAGTCACTTAACCCCAACTGCCTTAGCAAAAAGCAAAAAAAAAAAAAAAAAAAAAAAAAAAAAGGAAAGTAAAGGGGAGTAGGCTGTCAGCTCTAAAGGATTCTTTTCCTATTCAGCAATTACTGAATAATTGAATAATACTGGAAAATGTCATAAACCACCAGACACTTGTGTCATCTGGCACCTTATGTCTGTACTCTTGTCCCTTAACATTTTGCTAATTTCCTCCACAAGCTATCCCTAATATTTCTTCCTTTGTCCCTCTCCAAAGAACTTTCCTCATTTCTTGTAGCATAGAGCTCTCAAACTATCCTTTTCACTCCTGCTTTCATCCTTTGACTAATAGTTTAGGTCTTAAGAGCTTGAATGGGCAGCTCCTCTGTATTTTGTAGCAGTGGAATCAAACTTAAACAGAAACAGAGATTACATAATCTTACAAAGGGTATCTTCAGATACATATTGATTTAGAAAGTCACATATTAATATAATATGTATTTCATTGTATTTTTATTTATTTTGTTTTATATTTCCAAATTACATTTTAATCTGCTTTGGGCAGAATTCAAGCTTACCAGTCTTAGGAGGCCTCTTGAGCAGATATTTGACATTTCTGTTACAAGTTACCCTGAGGGGTTAATATTGTCTTTTTAATGTTACATAATTCAAAAGTACCAACTATGGTGTTTCCTCAATATTCATATCAATTAGCCAGACAATTGCTTTTAGAAATATTTTTAAGGTGCTTTATGTGACATTTACAAAGTTTGGCATACATAATTTCTGGGTACTTAATTATTTTATTAATAATGCTAACATTTTATCAATGAAAGAAGTCACTGGTACTCTTGAATGCCAAAGACCCTTCATGGTAGTGGATTGATAGTTTATATCATCTTGGAAGGCTGGGTATTGCTGAGACTAGCTGTCAATTTTGATTGGTTAATGAAAAAAAGAATATTACAATGAGAAATAGGTTCCCTGAGAGTGATATCAAGTCATTTTTTGCATGAAGAGACTCTCTCTACAATTAGAGCATCCCTAGTCCTTGGCAATCTAGATGAAGGATCTACCTTCATCCCAACTTGCTTGATTGGAACAAAATGGGCAGGAATTGACTTTAGATAAGATGGTTTTGGAAGTATAAAATTTTGGCAGAGGTTAGCAATATCCTTCAAAGGTCAGGCTTTGAACAAGGAAATAGGATGAAGAAAAAGCCTGGATCCCTCCCCAAACTCGATATTAATTAACATTTCTTCCATATAATAAGACCAATTGATATAAAAGAGCTACAGTGCTATAGTAAGAATAATTGAAAGAAAGGAAACAAAGATTTAGAGTCTACCAGGTTCCAGGTACTTTACAAATATCTCATTTGACGCTCACAATAATGCTGGGAGGTAGGTGCTATTATTCCCTCATTTTTACAGATGAAGAAATTGAAACAGATAAAGGTGAAATGATTTATTAAGGATGACATAGTTAGTAAATGTCAGAGCCTGGATTTGAACTTGTCTTCCTGACTTTGGGCCCAGTGCTCTGTCCATTTGACACTTAACTGCTTTAGGGCACAAACACAGAATACAAACATCCCTTATTCCACTCCCCAACATCAATGTCAAACTCTTCTCCTATTATATGCAGAGTCAAGGGGAAAGTGGACTCAAATTCAGAGATCATGTATGAAAATGGAGTAACTTACAGTGACTAGTTGTCAAAATTTTTTTCTCTCCTTTGATGGGATTTCAATAAATTTCATTTTGGTAAAGTTTTTGCCCTTCAGAATCTTAGAACCATCTTTCCAATATATATGTTTTCCTTATCTTTTGTTCCTGATACAGCTACTTCATTAGCTGTTCCAGGGAATATGCTAATAATAAGACAGTGATAGAAGTCCCAAATCCTCTGACTTTGTGAAGTTTACAATGTCTTCTTCAAGCCAAATGGGAAGGGGAGAAGGAGGTAGAGAACAAGTCTGACGCCAAGATTTTCTGCTACCTTGCAAAAAATGTGAATTCTCATGAGAAACTTCTTAGAATTGCCTCCCCCGAAAACTACTGAAATCCTCAAATTCTAAAATAGTTTCCTAGATTATGCAAAGCTTACAAAGTTTGACAAAATATCCTAAATCAATCTGAATGTATCACCTCTCTGTGCCAAGTTGCCCCATTTCATCTGATAGCTTCTAATGGCTTCTTAATTGATGAGATATTTTTTATACAAAGTGTATAAAGTTTTTGATTGATTAAGTAGAATTGTTCTCATCTGGTTAAGGTAATCATTACTAAATTGGAATGGAGCCATTAATTCAATGGGCTTTCATACTTCCAATTTGTTAAGAAAATTAATGCTGTTCATTAGGAGCTTTCTTTTTTCCCTACTCCTGCCTTTCAAATACCCTTAATATATTTGACTTTTTTTCTATAGTCTCAAGGGAAAAGGTGATTCTTTTGTTTGCTAAAGACAACCCCTAGATTTGTGGCAATGATCTCATCTTCTCCACTTTCATCAGGAGTGGAGCTTCTGCAGGACCTTTCTTATCAATCATTCCCTTCTTCAGTATAATCTCCAATTTCCCTAAATTGGATCTTTCTTTACTGCTTACAAACAGGTTGAAACCTACTCCTGTCTCCAGTTCTATCAGCCTATGTGTCTCTCTCTCTCTCTCTCTCTCTCTCTCTCTCTCTCTCTCTCTCTCTTTATCTTTTTCTTATATCTTTCTGAAAAAAAGTCATTTTCAAAGCATTCAGTCCATTTCTATATATTCCTAATTTGATATAATTTTGATTCCTCATTCCTCAAAAATTGACATTCTTCAGTTTGTCTGATCCAGTAGTTTCTATTTTGAATTTATTTTGTTAAAAGAGATAATTTTTCTGAGGACATTTTATGCAATATTTGAGGAAGGAGAAAGAAATTGTACAAGGAACCATAAGAAGTAACAATTTCCAAAAAAAGTATCCTACTGCATTTCTTTCTTCTGAATGATTGGATTGTTTTTTTAGTTCTTCAAAGCAGTCACATATTATGCTTCACATTATTTTGAGAAAGTATATTTGCTTTAGGTATATTAAATGAATATGGAAATAAAGGCTACAGAAAACTATTCAATAAGTCATTTTAAGGATTAAAATTACAAAATTTATTCAAAAGAAACTCACTTTGTGATTGTCATTCAAATCAAACTGAAAATTAAAGTGCAAAATTGAGGTTTTTCAGATTTTTTAAAGTTTGAACATCACTTCAAATAGTACAGTATATATATATATATAATATTAAATAGAATGTGTTAGAAAAGTAGTTTGGGAAAAGTAAATGTTAGTATATTAGGAAATAAAATATAAAGCTAATTTGTTTGCCAATGCCTTTGCGAGATGTCACCAGAGCTTGTAATGACTAATTTGACTGATATGGACTTGGGACTTGGGTGTATCCTATTACCAAACCAGTGGATTATATGGTATTCATTTCAGTTATACATTTTATTTATGGCTATGAACAACTCTGAGATATCATATAAGGCGTTATATAAATACAAGATTATTTTTTGTCATGCATGCAAAGGTGATTTCTTAGAACACTGAGAATGCATCTTCATTTGCCAGCTATGGCAGTGAATTGTGGACAAAATCTTGCTAATTCACAGAATCACAGAGTCTGAGTTGCACCTAGTTGAATCCATATATGGGGAAAAAAATCTACTATACAATATAATAGACAAGTTATCACTAATATCTTTTTAGCAGAATACTCAATTAACGGTAGAACCTACCCAATTCAGAGGAAACTATTCTTTTGGTTAGCTGCAATTCTTAGGAAGCTTTTTTTCTTTCTTACATCAAGCCTATAACTTGCAAATTCTGTTCTCTATCCTACCTTGGCTGTGTGTAGCAAAAATGCTTTCTTCCTCACCCAAATCAGTGTAATATAACAGAGAGTTTACTATGTAATACTTGTGATAGTTTGCCTAACACTGGTATTCCTAAACTATTCTATTTTTTGTTTATTTATTTTTGATGTTGAAACAGAGATTTGACATTTCAGTTTTTGGAATACATTTGATCAGCATTCTCTATGAACAAAATGGATCATTAAAGAACACAAGAATCACTAGTGCTCATGTTCTGGAAGATAACCAGATTTAAAGCATTGAAAAAATTCTTCTTGAGATCTATTTCCACCAGAGCATAGTTATTATAGAAGAGAGAATAATAATATCCCCACAGAAATGTTGGATATTGTTTTTCCCAAGTTGTGTGTCATAATGCTTCCATGCTTTAGCAAGGTACTCTGGATGTTTTGCAGTGTTCTGAGTTACTGCACCTCCAATGTCTTCCTATCTGTTACTTGGGTGACCCTTATAGTCAGTGCATCTGTGTATAACACACAGGCTAAAGCTCAAAAGTCACTTGGAAGAACTTGATATAAGTAAATTGAGTTATAAGGAGAACAAACAGGAAAATAAAAGTCACTTCAGCTTGTAATGTGGATTTTTCTAACCTACATGCATTCACAATTTTACAGAGATAATATAAAAATAATATACAGTTCAAAAACTAAACTTAAATCATTGTTGGGTTAAATAATTGTTGTATATTTCTTAAAATGCAGTGGGAAGGTCAATATTAATGATTCATGGAATTCACTATCAAACTATGTCTGTTCATAACCAAATTACTCTTTTCATAGAACATGTACAGAAGTGAAATAATGTCATGTAATATATAAAAGATTAGTCTG
Organism: Myrmecobius fasciatus; assembly: GCA_023553655.1. NCBI lineage: Eukaryota > Metazoa > Chordata > Mammalia > Dasyuromorphia > Myrmecobiidae > Myrmecobius > Myrmecobius fasciatus. Next base: position 220,586 of record JAJPUD010001993.1, read on the forward strand.
AGAGTTAGGAAGATTTGTAAGTTCAACTGTATGACTCTGGACAAGTAATTAACTTCCTCTTGTTCTCCTGTCTCCAAATTCTCCATGATAAATTATAGATCAGTTTCCAATTTGCATCATTGGAGGCAGTTTCCATACCAAGATTGAACTGATGAAAATGTAGAAGTCTTACTTATATATAGACAAACTGTTCTTTACTAAAACATTAATTAATCACTTACTATATGCAGAATACTGTGTTCCTATCATCTCTTCCCAGGGAAGCTTAGCAGGAGTCAGAGTAGTCCTTATGAAACTTTTAATTACCTGTGCATCTCCATAATACAAGAATGTGTTATTAAAAATGGCAAACTTATAATAAAATTTGTCAATATTTATAAATAAAAATTCAGTTAGTAGCATTCGTTTAAATAATGTCCTTTAGAGGGAAAGGGACCCACATGTGCAAAAATGTTTGTGGCAGCCCTTTTTGTAGTGGCAAGAAACTGGAAATTGAAAAGATGCCCATCAATTGGAGAATGGCTGAATAAATTATGGTATATGAATGTTATGGAATATTATTGTTCTGTAAGAAATGACCAACAGGAGGATTTCAGAGAAGACTGGAGAGAATTGCATGAACTGATGCTGAGTGAAATCAGCAGAACCAGGAGAACATTATACACAGCAACAAGACTATATGATGATCAATTTTGATGGACATGGTTCTCTTCAACAATGATGTGATTCAAACCAGTTGT
>JAJPUD010001993.1:221725-281574 GCA_023553655.1 Myrmecobius fasciatus
GGAGAAGGAAAGGAAAATTTGGGGGAAAAAAGGTTTTTTTTTTGCAAAGGTCAATGTTGAAAGGTCACTCATGTTTTGTAAATAAAAAGCTTTATTATTAAAAAAAATAAATAATGTCCTTTAACTAATATGACTGCTATTTTAGATCTTCAATAAAACTATTCCATTTTATTCACCAAACATGTATCAAGCTCCAGTTATATCTAAGGCATCAGATACAAAAACAAATAAAACCATGAAAACTGTTCCTGTTCTCAAAGAGTTTATATTTTACTCAAAAGAAAGAACAATGTTTATGTAAAGGAAGATCTGAGTAATGGGACTCTAGTCCTTTGAACATGTGCAGGGGACTTTGCTAGTCACCAACCCAAAAGGATGTTTGGTGACCCTATTTCCAGAAATATGTGATGACTGGAATGGAGAGGTCTGGCTCTTCACTTCAAAATATGAACAGGCATTCCTTAAGTGTTTTCTGTCCTCTTCCTGCTTAGTGAAAAAGTAGGCTTTTGATTTTGTTACTGAGACAGAACTGAGAATGTTCAGTATCCATCTGAGCATGAAATGATGAAATTGCAATGGAAACGGCCCACCAAATAGAGAAATGCTACTCTTGTTTCGGTTCATAAAGTGTAAGAATTGGTCTCTGAACTCCAAAGGGCTATTGGGGAGGGAAATTTTCTTCTTACCTCTCAGTGGCACAAACTATAAGTGTATAGTTTGTAGGTAAGCTTCAGTAGGGTAGTCCACCACTTCTTGTTTGTGCCACCTGTCCTTTGTAAAGGGCCTTATGTACTTAAAAAGATAGGGAGAACAATGACTTAGTGATGGGAGCCCAGATCATAATTTTCCTATAATCTTAAAAAACAAGGTTTGTTTGAGCTAGGAGTCTGTAATTGCTATAATTCAGATGCAATATACTTTAGTAAAGGAGCAATGCAGTTATGTAACAAATAAATTGTAAAAGCAACAAAATTCATTAGGCCAAATGATGGTTAAAAACTGCTTTAACTAGCCCCTTGGTGTTACTGCTAAAATCCTACGTGAGAAGCTTTAGCTTACCTTGTTCTGAAAATCTGATTGGCCACTTTCTTTTTCTTTTCTTTCTCTTTTTCTTTTTTTTTTCTTTGCTGAGGCAATTGGGGTTGAGTGACTTGCCCAGGGTCACACAGCTAGGAAGTGTCTGAGACCATATTTGAACTCAGGTCTTCCTGACTTCAGGGCTGGTGCTCTATCAACTGCACCATCTAGTTGCCCCTGATCTTGTAGATCTGATTTTTCTTGTACAGCAAGATAACTGTATAAATATATATACATATATTCGATTTGTCATATATTTTAACATAATTAACATGTATTAAACTACCTGCCATCTAGGGAAGGGGGTGGGAGAGAAGGAGAGAAAAATTTGGAACAGAAGGCTTTACAAGGATCAATGATGAAAAATTATCCATGTATACATTTTGCAAATAAAAAAGGTTTAATAAAAAAGAATTTACATCATTGATTCTTATTCAACATAGCGTAATTGTGGTTTGGGAAAATCACTTTGGCTGCTAGGGAGAAGATGGATTGAAAAGAGAAGAAGAAAAGTAAAGACCAAATAAGCCACCGCATCAAGGATATCACCATGTATTGGAATAGTACAGCCAATAGTACAGCATGATTTCTCTTTCTTACACAAGATACTCCATCTTTCCTCTTGCTTCCTTTGCACTGCTTGTTGGTAAGAAACTTTTCTTCTGTGATTCTCAGCTCAGTTCAGTTGCCACCTATGGTACTTTTGTGGCCTGAAGTAGCCTGAAGTGGTGAAGATTTTGGTCACAGTAACCCTGAAAGAACATTTACTCAATTATGTAGTGGTTGTGATCTTTGGAACATGCCCTGTTCTTTCCAACCCAACTTCCTATTGACAGTGGTCTCCTCCAATACTTATTTTATATTTTGTAAGAACTTCTGTATTTACATGCCTCCTTTAGTGGAATGTTAGTCTCCCTGAACTCAAGGATTGCTTTTGTTGTTTTTGTTGCTGCTCTTGTGTTTTTTTGGGGAGCAGTAGCCTGAAACAAGCACCTCAAGCACCTATCAGGGTTATGTGACTTGCCCAGGGTCACATAAATAATAAGTATCAAGTATCCAAGGCTGGATTTGAACTCAGATCCTTTTGACTTCAGGTCTGGTATTCCTAGATTACTTCATTTATTGCTCTATCATCATCTCAAATTCAATGTCTAAGAAATGTTGCAATTTTAAAACATTTTCTTAAATATTTTTTTCTTTAGAAATTATTTCACCCTTAATCATTCATGTTTTAAAGCTCATACTCCAATCAGTAATAAAATTCTGTTGATTCTGCCTCCATAATAACTTTTTGATCTGTCTTTGCCTTTCAACTCTCTTTTAATTCAGGCTAGTTTCTTGGATGTCCTCTGGGTAGCCCTGTCAAGCTGTGGAGATGTAGAGTTTTAATTTTTGACTTCTTGAGAGACTGGAAAGAGATGGAGAGATGAGATAGGAGATTGGTCAAGACAGGAGGAAAATGTGAACTTTGGTATATAGGAAGATGCCAGTATTGGCATTCTATATCTTGATTCTCAGTGTCAACAATCCCAGATACTGCTAAGAGTGAGGCTAACATTGTTCTCTCTCTGGTTGCCCTGAGATTTTATCATGTTCCCAAATGTTGGGGTTCTCTCACTTTTGTGTATCTTATAACCTAATGTGTATGTTTTCTCCAATTATTGTTTTTCTTCTTGATTTGATAAATATATTTATTCACTATCTGTGTAATGAGTTTATGAGGGAAGCAGAAGCTAAACTATCAAGATAAAGTTAACCATTAACCTCTAATTCTAAGGTAGAAATACTCTACTTTCTACCTCTCAATACCTAGATAATAATGGGATCATTTGCCTAGGCTGCAAATATTTGCTTGTGATTGATTGTTCCAATTCCAATTGTCATACTCTGCTCCCCACATATAAGAAAATAAGCAGTTGATGTCCAAGCACAATCATCCTCCTAATCCTCATAAAGGTGGAACTTTAGTATCTCACCAATATCTATTGGTTAATTCCAGTTACATGTGGTCCACAAAATCTTACTTTGTTACAGAGTCATTATATTGTCTTTGTTCCATTCATATGGTTTTATCTCGCTAGTTCCCTTCATGTACTCCACATAATAGTCAAATAAGTTCAACTGTCTTCTGACAGAGTAAATGTTTTTCCTCAAAATTTAGGAAAGTCCCCAACTATAGGCTTGGATAAATTTTGATGTCTCCACATTTTCAGCAGAAGAAAAAGTAAAATGCAATAGGAGTCTAATAAAAATTACTAGTCTAATAAAGATTGCTATTTTTAAAAATTCATTGTTTTATTTTTTCTAATTATACATGTATATTAACTTTCTAATTTCTTTATGAATCATGTTGACAGAGAAAATCAGAACAAATGGGAAAAATCATGAGAGAAGAAAAAACACAAGAAAAAAGTGAGAATAGAATGTGTTGATTTACATTCATTCATCTCTATATTTCTTTCTAGATGCAGATAGCATTTTCTACCTAAAATTCATTGGAATTACTTTGGATCTCTGAACCATTGAGAAGAACCAAGCTTTTTATTATATTTGCTTAACTTATCCAAGACCACTTGATATTTTTCCAATTGTTTAGACCTGACTTTATTTGTGTGAAAAGTGTTTTATAGTTTTACTCATATACTTCCTGACTTTCCCTTGGCAGATAGATTTCCAAATATTTTATACTATTGACAGTTATTTTAAATAGAATTTCTCTTTGTATCCCTTGTTATTGGATTTTGTTAGTAATGTATAAAAATGCTGATGATTTATGTGGACTTATTTTTTATCCTGAAACTTTGCTAAACTTGTGGATTATTCCTAATAATTTTTTAGTTAATATTTTAGGGTTCTCTAGGTATACCATCATATCATCTGCAAAGAATTATAATTTGGTTTCCTTATTACCTACTCTAATTCCTTTAATTGCTTTTTCTTCTATTATTGCCAAAGCTAGCATTTCTAATACAATATTAAATAGTAATGGTGATAGTGGGAACCTTGTTTCATCTCTGATCTTATTGGAAATGATTCCAGTTTATCCCCATTACATATGATGCTAGCTGATGGTTTTAAATTGATGCTACTGACTTTTAAGGAAAAGTCCATTTATTCCTATACAATCTAGTGTTTTTAATAGAAATGGATGTTTGAATTTATCAAATGCTTTTTCTGCACCTATTGAAATAATAATTTTTTATTAATTTGGTTATTGATATAGTCAATTATGCTAATAGTTTTTCTAATATTGAACCAGTTCTCCATTCCTGGTATAAATCCTACTTGGTTGTGGTGTATTATCCTGGGGATGACTTTCTGTAATCTCTTTGCTAATATTTTATATAAGATTTTTGCATCAACATTCATTAGCGAGATTGGTGCATCATTTTTTTTTTCTCTGTTTTCATCCTACCTGGTTTAGGTATCAGTATCATGACTGTGTCATAAAAGGAATTTGGTAGGAGTCTTTCTTTCTTTATTTTTTCAAATAGTTTATATAATATTGGTAATTGCTCTTTTAAATGTTTGGTAGAATTCACATGTAAATCCATCTGGTGCTGGGGATTTTTTCTTAGGGCGTTGTTTAATAGCCTGTTCTATTTCTTTTCCTAAAATGGGACTTTTTAAGTAGTTTATTTCCTCTTCTGTTAATCTGGGCAATCTATATTTTTGTAGGTATTCCTCCATTTCATTTAGGTTATCAAATTTATTGGCATAAAGTTGGGCAAAGTAACTCCTAATTATTGCTGTAATTTCCTCTGCATTGGTGGAAACTTCTCCCCTTTCATTTTTGATACTAACAATTTGACTTTCCTTTTTCCTCTTTCTAATCAAATTAACTAGAGGTTTATCTATTTTGTTGTTTTTTTTCATAAAATCAACTTTTAGTTTTATTTATTAATTCAATAGTTTTTTTAACTTTCATTTTTATTAATCTCCCCTTTTAATTTTAGAATTTCAAGTTTGGTATTTGATTGGGGATTTTTAATTTGTTCTGTTTCTAGCTTTTTTAGTTGCAAGCCGAATTCATTGATCTTTTATTTTTCTATTTTATGTAAGTAAGGATCTAGAGATATAAAATTTTTTGGTATTACCACTTTGGTTGCATGTCACAAATTTTGGTATGTGGTTTCATTATTGTCATTCTCTTGGATGAAATTATTAACTGTGTCTATGATTTGCTGTTTCACCCATTCATTCTTTAGGATGAGATTATTTAGTTTCCAATTACTTTTTGGTCTATTTTCCCCTGGTCTTTTATTGAATGTAATTTTTATTGCACTGTATTCTGAAAAATGCATTTAATATTTCTGCCTTTCTACATTTGATTTTAGGTATTTATGTCCTAATATATGTTCAGTTTTTGTATAGGTTCCATGAATTGTTGAGAAAGTATACTCCTTTCTGTCTCCATTCAATTTTCTCCAAAGTTCTATCATACCTAACTTTTCTAGTATTCCATTTACCTCTTCAACTTCTTTCTTATTTATTTTGTGGTTTGTTGTATCTAGTTCTGAGAGAGCAAGGTTGAAATCTCCCACTATTATAGTTTTGTTGTCTATTTCTTCTTGCAGCTCTTTTAACTTCTCTTTAGGAATTTCCATCCTATACCACTTGGTGCATATATGTTTAGTATTGATATTGCTTCATTATCTACAGTACCCTTTAGTAAGATGTAGTTTCCTTCCTTATCTCTTTTAATTAGATCAACTTTTGCTTTTGCTTGATCTGAGATCAGGATGGCTACCCCTGCTTTTTTTTACTTCAACTGAAGCATGATAGATTCTGTTCCAGCCCTTTACCTTCACTCTATATGTATCACTCTGCTCTAAATGTATTTCTTTGAAACAACATATTGTAGGATTATGGCTTTTAATCCAGTCTGGTATCTGCTTCTGCTTTATGGGAGAGTTCACTCCATTCACATTTACAGTTAAAACTTCTAATTCTGTATTTCTTTCCATCTTGTTAACCTCAAATTATAATTTTCTCTTTCCTTTTCCCTTTTCCCTCCTCCTTAGTATTTTGCTTATGAACATCACTTGCCTCAAGCAATCCTCTCTCTTTAGAGCCCCTCCCCCTTACTTATACTTTTCCCTACTATTTCTGTTTTCTCTTCTATTTGTCTACCTCTTCCCTTTTTCCTTTTCCCCTCCCACTTTCCTATAAGGTGAGAGAAGTTTCTCTGTGTAACCAAATATGTCTAATATTTTCTCTTTGAGCCAAATTTTATGAGACTGAGATTCATACAATATTCGTTGCCCTCTCTTTTTCCCCTCAATTATAATAGGTTTTCTTTGCCTCTTCCTGAGATGTAATTTTCCTCATTTTACCTCCACTTTCCCCTTTTTATGGTATAATCCTTCTTTATCTCTAGTTTCTTTTTTATATTATAACAGTAAAATCAAATTATACATGCACTATCTATGTATACCCATATATACAATTCTCTCCTAGATCTATTTTCCTGGTCAGCTGTTTTCCGAAGTAGGCATTTTACATTTCCTTCTATTTTTTTCTTTTTTTCTTTTTGGTTCTGCTTGACTGATTCTTGATGTCTCATTGAGTCATTCATTTCCATTTGTTCAGTTCTGATTTTTAGTGAATTATTTTCTTCCTTCAGTTTCTAAATTCTTTTTGTATTTGTCCAATTGAATTTTTAAATGAGTTGTTTTTTTCTCTGGATTTTTTTCCATTTCACAAATTCTCTTTTTTTAAGGAGTTATTTCATTTTTCTATTTCACAAATTCTGTTTTTAAGGAGTTTTCTTTTTCCATTTCACACATTCTGTTTTTCAAATGGTTGTTTTCTTTTTCCATTTCACGCATTCTGGTTTTCTCACCTCTATTTTAAGGTGTTATATGCTTTTTCCATTTCACTAAGTATATTTTGTAATGATTTTTCTTTATATAATTTCTGTGTTTTCTTTTTCCAAACCTTCTTGCAAAGTTCTCATTCCTTTCCCCATTTTTCTTCTGGCTCTCTTTTAAGATCTTTTATAATTTCTTCTAGGAGAGCCTTGTATGATGGGGACCAATTAATATTATCCTTTGGTGCTTCATCTGGAGAAAATATGCTTTTAATCTCTTCAGGGTTTGAATTCTATTCTTCTCTTTCATCATAAAAAAACTATCTATGGTTAGAGTTCTTTTTGCTTTTTACTCATTTTTTAATAAGTTGAGATCTGCTTTTAAGGCAAGGGAGATTGTCCAAGCTTCCTCTACAAGATGCAGTAAATGCACTGACTGACTTTAGATACTGGGTGGGCATGGCCAGGTCTTGCAGAATTCGTTTTTCAGGTTTCACTATCTTTTGTGTTTGTATTGGATGTTTTATACTTCTCTGCCAACCTACTGGATTGTATTCAGTGCAGAGTAGCCAACATTGCTTTACTTTCCTCCCTGTAGATTCTCCAGTGTGTGGAGTCTACCTCACCCTGGGTCTGCACCACCTGCACTCAGTGACTGTGTTCAGCCTGCTTGTTCTTGGCCCGCCTCCCTCTGTGCCTGATTGAAACAGACTTTTTGGGAGAGCTTCAAAATTATCTTCTGCTGGTAATTTGTTACACTTTCAATATTTGTGGATTCTGCTAGTCCAGAGCTAGTTCAGAGGATGGATTTGCTTATTAGTCTGAGGGTTGTGGGAGAAAGTCAGAAAGAAATGTGTGTCCTCTCCAACATCTTGGCTCCACTACTGACCTTAAAATTTTAATCACTTTATCTGAACTTGTATTTGATAACTGGAAGTCTTTAAAACAAATTTTTGTGAAGGCAGAAGTTAGAAGGAGAGGTAGATGAAAGAAAAATTTTTAGATAACAAAAATCCATGATCAAATACTGGATAATTAGATCTGTGACATAGGAAAACCTGTATTTTTTGCTAGAGAAAATTCAGTAGGCCTTATCCCCATATTTTGCCAAGACTTAAGTAAGCATCAGAGAGAGAGATCTCTTTTAAGAGATATTTGGGACCTTGCATGATACTTTGTAGCTGAAAGAAAAACACACTTGAGAACAATACTGAAAAGAATTGTAACTAATCATGCTTGATGACAGTTGCTGAAAATGACAAGAAGAGAAGTCTGATTAGGGATGGTATGTGACTGAGAATTTTAATAGGCTTCTAGAAGAGGATAGTTTATGGGATGGTTTCTTCATTGTTTTTTAATTTTTATTTTTTCTTCAATTTTTCAAGAATACATATCTTTAATTTTGTGACCTAAATGCTTGTAACATTTGGCAACAAAGTGAGTTGATTGAGACAATGCTTCCTTCTTTCATCTATCCTATTAATTTATTTATTTAACTATCTATTCACTCATCTGTTTATTTTCTTTTCTATCAAGCCATATAATCATTTATTTATCCATAGATGCACTAATCCATTTATTTATTTTCCCCCTAATTTTATTTTATTTATTTATTTTTAAGTACACATTGAATTAAGTACATGAATTAAGTACACATGAATCATGTTGGGAGACAAAATTCTGAACAAGAGGGAAAAACCATGGGAGAGAAAATAAAGCAGAAAAAAGAAGTGCATATAGCATGTGTTAACATACATTCAATCTTGATCATTCTTTTTTGGATGAAAATGAATTTTCTATGCAAAGTTAATTGGGATTGCCTTCCATCACTGAAAATATAAGAAGAAACAAATCTTTCATAGTTGTTGTGTACAGAGTATTCCTAGTTCTGCTTGTTTCGATCATCATCATTTCACGTAAATCTTTCCAGGCCTTTCTAAAGTCAGCTTGTTTATCACTTTTTTTATAGAACAGTAATATTAATTTACCTTCATATACCACAACTTATTAGCCGTTTCCCAACTGATGGGCACTTATTCATTTTCCACTTTTTTGCTAACACAAAAAGAATTGCTGCAACATTTTTGTACATGTGAGGCCTTTTGTTTCTTTTATGATTTCCTTATCCGAGTAGTGGCACTGCTGGGTCAAAAGGTATGCACAGTTTGATAGCGTTTTGAGCATAGTTCCAAATTGCTCTCCAGAATGGTTGGATCATTTCACAACTCCACTAACAATATATTAGTGTCCAAGTTTTCTCACATCCTCTCCAACATTTATAATTATTTTTTCCTGTCAGTTTAACTAGTCTGAGAGGTATGGGGTGGTACCTAAGAGTTGTTTTAATTTACATTTCTCTAATGAATAGTGATTAGAGCATATGATTGTAGATGGATTTAATTTTATCATCTGAAAATTGTTTATATCCCCATTTGTCCATTGAGAAATGACTTGTATTCTTAAAAATTTGACACAGTTCTTTATATATTTTAGAAATAAGACCCTTATCAGAAAAACTGAAAATTTTTCCCAGCTTTGTACTTCTCTTTTAATCTTGTTTCAGTTGGATTTGGTTGTGCAAAACCTTTTTAATTTAATGAATTAAAGTTGTGCATTTTGCCTTTCATAATATTTTCTAGTTCTTCTTTTGTCATAAATTCCTCCCTTTTCCAAAGATACAAAAATTATCCCTTGCTCTCCTAATTTGCTTATGATGTCATCCTTTATGCCCAAATCAGATACCCACTTGAAATTATTTTGGTATGTGGTGTGTGATATAGGTCTATGCCAAGTTTCTGATGCCATTTTTCAGTTTTCCCACTAACTGTTGTGAAATGTGTTCCTTTCACAGAAGCTGGAGTTTAGGAGTTTATCAAATAATAGATTACTATAGATATTGATTATTGTATTGTGTATAGCTAACCTATTGCACTGCTCTGTCACTCTATTTTTTAGCCAGTACTAAGTGGTTTTGATGACTGCTGCTTTATAAAATAGTTTTAGGCTTGGTACTGCTAAGCAACCATCCTTTGTATTTTTTTCCATTAAGTCCTTTGATATTCTTGACCTTTTGTTTTTCCAGATGAATTTTTTCTAGCTTCATAAATATTTATGGCATGTTCATTGGTATGGCACTTAACAAGTAGATCAATTTAGGTAGGGTTGATATTTTTGTTATATTAGCTCAGCCTACCCATGAGCAATTGATATTTGTTCCAATTGTTTAAATCTGACTTTATTTGGATGAGAAGTGTTTTGTAATCATGTTCATATAGTTCCTGGGTTTGTCTTATCTGGTAGACACCCAAATATTTCATTTTGTTTAGTTATTTTAAATGGTATTTATCTCTCTATTTCTTGTGGCTGGGCTTCGTTAGTAATATATAGAGATGCTGATGATTTCTGTGGTTTTATTTTATATCCTGCAACTTTGCTAAAGCTGTTAATTGTTTCAAGGAAGTTTTTGGGTGATTTTCTAGGATACTTTAATCATCATATGATCTGCAAAAAGTAATAGTTTTAGCTCCTCATTGCCTATTCTAATTTCTTTTTTTTCTTTTCTTATTGCTAAAGTCAACATTTCTAGCACAATGTTTAACAGTGGTCCTAATGGGCATCCTTGTTTCACCCCTGATCATATTGTGAATGCATCTCTCCATTACAAGTGATGCTTACTTTTGGTTTTAGATAGATAGATACTGCTTGTTATTTAAGGAAAAACTTCTTTCTTCCCTGTGCTTTCTAGTGGTTTTAATAGGAATGGGTACTGTATTTTGTCAAAAGCTTTTTCCTGCATCTATTGAGATTGTCATATGATTGGTTTTGTTATTGATATGGTCAGTTATGGCAGTAGTTTTCTGATATTGAACCATCCCTGCATTTCTAGTATAAATCCCACTTGGTCATAGTATATTATCCTGCTGATAAAGGTTATGGATCATTTCTGTGATTTATTGTTTGACTCACTTATTATGTAGAATTAGATTATTTTAATCTTAGTTGGTTTTAGTCTGTCTTTTCCTGGCCCATTATTGAATATATTTTTTTGCATTATGGGTCTGAAAAGGAAGCATTTATTATTTCTGCTTTTCTGCATTTGATTGTGAAGTTTTTATGCCCAGTAGCTCATTTTTTATGAAAACTTTTTATTTTCAAAACATATGCAAGATAATTTTTCATCATTGATCCTTCTGTAGCCATGTGTTCCAAATTTTCCCTTTCTTCCCTCCACCTGCTCCCCTAGATGGCAAGTAATCCAATATATGTTATACATGTTAAAATATATGTTAAATCCTATATATTTAAACATATTTATACAATTCTCTTGCTGCACAAGAAAGATCAGATCAAAAAGGAAAGAAAATGAATAAGAAAACAAAATGCAAAAGAATGTTATGTTATGATCCACATTCACACTCAGTTCCTGCAGTCCTCTCTCTGGGTGTAGATGGCACTCTTCATCATGAGATAATTGAAACTGGCCTCAATCATCTCATTGTTGGAAAGAGTCATGTCCATTCGAATGGATCATCATATAATATTGTTGTTGCTGTGTACAATCACCTTCCGGTTGTCTTTTCACTTTGTATCAGTTCATGGAAGTCTCTCCAGGCCTCTCTAAAATCATCCTGCTGATCATATCTTATAGAACAATAATATCCCACAATATTAATAATATTCCATTATACCATAACATATTCAGCCATTCTTCAAATGATGGGCATCCACTCAGTTTCCAGTTTCTTATCACTATGAAAAGGGCTGCCACAAAAATGTTGGTACATGTGAGTCACTTTCTCTCCTTTAAGATCTATTTAGCATATAGGTTCAGTAGAAACACTGCTGGATCAAAGGGAATGCACAGTTTGATAACTTTTTGAGCATAGTTCCAAATTGCTCTCCAGAATGGGTGGATCTGTTCACAGTTCCACCAACAATGTATTAGTGTCCCAGTTTTCCCACATCCCCTCCAACCTTCCTCATTATCTTTTCCTGTCATCTTAGCCAATCTGAGAGGTGTTAGAGGTATCTCAGAGTTATCTTAATTTGCATTTCTCTGATCAATAATGATTTGGAGCACCTTTTCATATGACTAAAAATGGTTTTAATTTCTTCATCTGAAAATTGTTCATATCCTTTGACTACCTGCTCAATTATTATGTGGGTTCCATGTATTGCTGAGAAAAAAGTGTATTCCTTTTTGTCTCTATTCAATTTTCTCCAAAGGTCTATCATATCTAAGTTTTCTAGGATTTTATTAATATGCCTAGTTACTTTCTTGTTTATTTTGTGACTAGTTTTGTTTGATTTTGAGAGGGGAAGATTGAGTTCCTCACTATTATAGTTTTGATGTCTAATTCTTCTTAATGGCTTAATATCTTCTCTAGGAATTTGGGTGTTCTACCACTTGGTGCATATACATTTCTTATTCTTACTACTTCATTGTTTACTGTATGCTTTATCAAAATGTACTTTCCTTCTTTATCTCTTTTAATTAGATCTAGTTTCACTTTTGCTTCATCTGAGATGAGAATGGCTACCCCTGCTTTTCTTGCTTTACCTGAAACTTAACAAATTATGCTCCAGCCTTTTACCTTTACTCTGTGTCTATCTTGCTATGTCAAATGAGTTTCTTACAAACAACAATTTTTAAGATTCTATTTTAAAAATCCATTCTGCTGTATGCTTCTGCTCTGTGGGAGAATTCATCCCATTCACATCCATATTTATTATTACTAGCTCTGTATTTCCCTCCATCCTGTTTTCTCTCCTGTATATAATTTTTTTCTCTCTTTCCTTCCTTAATAGTATTTTATTTTTTAACCCACCCCACACACTACCTTGTCTATTCTACCACCCTCTCGCCTTATCTTAGTGTTTCTGCCCTCTCTTCTATGCAGCCCCTCCCTTTTCTTTCCTCTTTCTTTTCCTACTTCTTTATAGGGTAAGATATATTTCCATATCCAAGGGAATGATGAAGTCAATTCCCTCTTTTAGCCAAAACTGATGAGATAAGCTTCAGACAATGCTCATCCCCTTGCCTTCTTTGTCTCTAGTGTAATAGGTGTTTTATGCCTCTTCATGTGATATAGTTTGTCCCATTATACCCCACCCTTTCTTCTTCAACTAGAACAGTACTTTTTCTACCCCATAATGTCTTTTCCTTTGATATCATCCCATCAGAGTCCATTTACAACCACACCCTCCATCCATGCATGCTACCTCTAATTATGCCAATAGCAAATACTGTTCTCGAGATTACAGATATTATTCTCCCATTAAGGGATGTAAACAATTTAACCTTCAAATAATATGTGTATATATATACACATATATATATATTTCCCCCTGTTTCCTGTTTATCTTTCTATGATTCTCTTAAGTCCTGCGTTTGAGGATTTAATTTTCTGTTTAGTTATTTTTTTTTCAATAGAAATAATTAAAAGTCTCTTACTTCATTTAAAAGCCATTTTCTCCCCTGAAATATGATTCTCAGTCTTTCTGGGCATTTAAATCCCAGGTCCTTTCCTTTATGAAATATGTTATTACAAGTCTTCTGATCCATCATTGTAGACACTGTCAGATCCTGGGTATCTTAACTGTTGCTCCTTGACACTTGAATTGCTTTTGTCCTGCAGCTTGCAGTATTTTTTCCCTTGATATTATAGTTCTGGAATTTTGCAACAATGTTCCTTGGGATTTTCCTTGTGGGATCTCTTCCTAAAAGTGATTGATGGATTCTTCCAGTGATTATTTCCCCTTCTGTTTCTAGAATATTGAGGCATTTAATGAAGAGGACCTCATATCTTCCTCATGATCTGATATGTCCTTTTCTTTTTGGGCCTTGTTTTTATAAAGCATGATACCAGATTTGAAATCTGAACATTCTAATAGGACTATACAAAGTATAGAGTTCCACAAACCTTTCTTTGTGGGTCAAAAATGATTCATTATCTGGAAATGGTATGTCAGCAGGGAGGTCTGGGGTTGGGTGAAGCATGAGGCATCTCCATTGACTCAGATCAAAGATGGCTCATGTTAGACAAGAAAGAATGATGCAAATCTAGAAAACTAAGTTGGGGAACATTCCATGTCACTGAGTCACCGGTGCTATGTTGGGCCTGGCCATCATAATGAGGAAAAACAAAGGTGGAGGGCATCTAGTTAGGTTCCTATGATTAAGCAAGTAAACTTATAAACTGTAGTTTAAATCTCTGTGGCTTACCACATAAAACACAGAATTATTACCTTTATGGAATCATATCAAACTGATTTTTATTGTTTGGAATAGAGTAGCAGTGCAAATGAATTATTTTTCACACTGCCTTTCACTATATAAACATGTAATAATTTCTGTTATTAAGAATAATAGCAACAAAAATAGTATTAGCATTTTGGTCTTTGACAAAAACATTTGTTTGCTAGATGGTATAATATATTGAGTCCTGGGCCTAGAATCAGGAAGACCTGAATTCAAATTTTGACTTAAACCTGAGCAAGTCAATAAATTGCTGACTTCCTAGTTTTCTCAACTGTAAAAGGGAAATAAGAACATTTACTTTACAGGATTTAGTGCCAATCAAATGAGATAATATTTGAAAAGTATTAAGCACACTGCTTGCTACATAGTAGATGCTATATAAATGCTTCTTCCCTTTATTTCCCTCAACTTTCTTGACCTCTTCAGAATGTCTTTTGGGGCAAGACTAACCCTTTCAGGTAAGGTAATATGTGTCTCAATGCTCAGTGGTCTGTATAAATAAGGCATTCAGATGTCTTCTCTGATAGTTAATATTATTGAAAAACTGTACACTTGAGAAACTGGATGAACAATCCATTTACAAAAGTTAAGCAAAGGAAAATCTAAATTATATTAAAACAATGTGGGTCCAATATTGATGTGGGGAGGAAAATATTTATAGATGAACAGTCTCTAAAGATAGGGGTAAAAGAGAAAGCTGCTAGAGCTGAATAAAACTTCACAATTTTGCTTTTGCTTTTCAAAAAAAAAATCTTCAGACCAGATTAATTTCTCCCAGTTTGGGCTTAATACTTTTGCACAGGCCTAAAAGAGTAGTTTGTCTTTTCAAGTGAAATAATTGAGAACTGCTGCAGGGTAGCAATGCAATTGAGCAGATTTCAGGCTCTGGCAGAAGCTATTCTAAAAGCAAAGCTCCCCAGATACTCATTCAAATGCCCTTGTTCAAACATGTAATGAAAAAGGAGCAGGAAGAATTATATAATCTCCCACATAATGATTTGCAAAAGTCAAGGCTGCCTTCAAAGATTAAGGAGTAAAATAATTAGGAGTCACAGGGACACTGTCAAAGAAGTGATGACAAAAATGTTTACTCTTTTCTGACAGTACCTAGGCTACACTTCTAAAGGCTGAAATAAAGAGAGCAAAAATGCAGGAAGGAAGCACATTTTTAAACATCAATGCTCTCTCAAACCAGCTTGGGCAGGCTGAGTCTGACTCATAGTAGAACTTAGATATTTGTTTTCTTTGGTCAAATGAAATTTTTAGAGGTTGAAGTGCAATGACATATTCACAAATGATCTAATTAGAGAGACAATGATAAATGAAGGAGAAAGTGATAAAAGCAGAGTTTTATCTTAAATAAAGAAAAAAATGGTACTGTGAATTTATTGAATCATATGACTCGGGTGCGTAACCAATACCCAGTGAAGACTGTATTTGTAAACAGTTAAATTCAATTGTATTTTATATTATTTAAAAATTATTGATGTCTTTTGTTTTTACACCATAGTCCTTCCCCATGAGCCTTGCATTATGATAGGAAAAAAAAAAACAATTAAGTAAAACAACGTTAAGAGTTAGTATGACTACTGTTGTATTCAACACCTCACATACATGGTACTCTCTCCTCCAATTCTCAAAAGAACATCTATTTTTTTCAGAGACTACATTGGTTCCTCTGACTATGTGGTACTTTGATTTTACATGACTGTTATCTTTGGAGAATTTTATAGTTCTACTTTATATTGGATAATTTTATGCATAAATTAGGGTTGTTTTCCTTTTTAAATTAAAATTTTATTCTTTTTAGTAGTATTTTATTTTTCCTAATCCTTGTAAGGGTCATTTTCAACATTTATTTTTGCCAGATTTTGTATTCCAAATTTTTCTTCCTTCTTTCTTTACTTCCCCCTTCCCTAATACAGCAAATAACCTAATATAGGTTAAATATATACCATTCTTTTAAACATATTTCTGTATTTGTCATGTAAAACTTTATTCATTAACATTGTGAAATGTTTCTTTCTATGCCTTAATACTAAGTATATGCTTTATATTCTACCAAGTTTTCTGGGTGAGAACTGTGAAGAAAGAGAGTTTTAAAAAAGTCTACTGAGTATAACTGAGTTCTTTTTTATCTAGAAAATTTCTGACAAAAGGTTTGTAGTAGGATCATTGAGTAATGAATTAAGAGCTGCAAAGTACTTTGGATATCATTTTACCCTGATAAAATGGGTATCATTTTACCCATAAGCCCTTTACAGAATTTAGTGCCAATCAAATGAGATAATATTTGAAAAGTATTAAGCACGCTGTCTGCTACATAGTAGATGCTATATAAATGCTTCTTCCCTTTATTTCCCTCAACTTTCTTGACCTCTTCAGAATGTCATTAAAGAAATAAGGAAACAAAAACCTCAAAAAAGTTAAATGATTTGCTCAATTACAGAAGCTAAATGTAAGACTTGGGAACTGAACTCAGCCTTCTGACTTTAAATAAAGTTTTCCAGATTTTAACTTTTTTTCTGATGCCTGCTACTTAAAACTAACTAGTGTGGTTAAAAACTCAAAACCCTAACAAATGCACCACCTGGAAACATTGGGAGCCTGTATAAACTAAAGCTCTGACCAGATCAACCTCTAAGGTTTCTTTTTCAGTTCTTGAAGACTATGATATCATAAACAATTATCTATTTCTAAAAATATAGGTCAGATGATACACTGAGTTGAAGACTTTGAAATTTACAGAATTATCCCATGCAACATGGAACATACTATCACTTCTGCTCCCCACTTACTGACACTGCTAGTCAAAATTAATAAAAGGGTACTGGGAGTTTCATGGAAGTGGTATAACTTTAATGAATTCATGCAAAATCTTGATAATACAGCTAAGGGTTTTTGCACTCTAAATAATAAAACGCACCTCAACTACTAGAATAAAGGGAAATAATTTTATTCAATTTGCATTTAAAATTGCAAGCTTTTCTACAATGTTTATTTGGATTGACACATTTTAATTAGAAGTCATATTATCAACGAATATCAAATAGTTCATATTACATCATTCATGCACCTGAATAAAAATGACAAGGAATATTAATATGGTAGCCACACAGCACTCCAGATAATTGGTTTTTTTCCTTCTCTTTCTATCACTATGTTTCATTAGCAGTGGCCACATTTTGAAGTTGTGGATTTTGGGGAAAAGACTGTATACTTATAGTGAAGACACACAGGATAGGACAAATGATCTACTTGAGAGGAGGAAAAAGAAAGAAAAGAACTTTGATATAAAGGAGAAGCAAAGAACTATTATTACTTAATGACATTCTGTATAAGACAGAGAGGAAAACTTTATACATTATATATAAATTACACAAATGTTTTGTATATGAGCTAACATATGGCATTAATGCCTAATAATTCATGTGACACATATAATTTATTTCTTATAGGCCACTGATTTAATACATGACATTTATGTCATATATTTCATATATAACGTATTAATAAGAACTGTTAATAGTCAATCTCCTGCCTCTATTATTTGTATAGGCTTTTCTCTCTGCCTGGAATATTTTTCCTTCTCATTACCTCTTTGAGGTTCAGCTCAAGGGGCAAATTGTTCAGGAAGATTTATCCAATCATTCCAGTTTTTAGTAGTTTCCAGTTTTTAGTAGTTTCCAGTTTTCACCAAATCTTTGTGTGTTTAATTTGTAAAATTTCTGTATTTTCTCATCAGTGACCTCATATATTCCTAATAGGAATAAATATATATTTAACAAGAAAAATTACCCAGACCCAAAAACAAAAATAAAAACCCAACTAACTTGTAGTGCTTTTCTTCTACCTCATCAGTGATCTCCCAGGAAATGCCTCATTTGCTTATTTCTACCTTATGTAGTCTATCAATAGCTTTAGAATATTCAAGGGTTTTCACCTCCCAAGGAATCTTGTGCCACTGAAAGTGAATTTTTATATAACAGTTGATTGTATCCTCAGTGGAATTTTTTAAACTTAACCTTGTTCCCAAAATTGCTAATGATAGCCTTGGCATATTTGCGTGAAGGAAGTCACAAGTCCAACAGGATATTGATTCCCAAAGTATTCTCTAAAGATCCCTGGGCCAAAATATTTTCTAAAAATACTGAAACTTTTAAATTTCTAAAATGATAAATATCAACATGTAATCCAAAAGAATTTGAGGATATTTTCTAATTGTTGAGATTGTAAAGTGTACCTGACCAAAAACTATCAGCATATAGAAACATCAAAGAAGGAAATCTATTGATTCTTGGCAACTTCCTTTTACATAAGGATTTTAGCTCTAAATTCAAAAGATGAGATTTCATAGCTTCTAAGATATTATTTATGAAAGATTTCAATATACAGAAAGGAAACATGGCAATTTTGCTAACAAGTTTTTTTTTAAGTCAACTTATTCTTTTGAAGTTTTGCAAATATTGATAACTGTTCTTTTGCTTTCATTTGGGGTTTGAAGCTTGTTCAGTTTGAATTTATAGAAACATAAATTTTTTTTGTTCTCTATCATACTTGGAAGGTTTGGATTTTGGCCATGGCATTTCTAGGTATGATAGAGAATGAGACATGCATTGTCAGATATAGTCACTTTGTTGATTTGTTGTTTTGAACTACATATATCTGAGAGACAGTGGTGGTAGCATAATAGTGAGAATTGAAATTTGGATTTGGAAAAAAATAGAATTCATAGAATATGCTTAAATTGCACAGAAACTCCCCACCCCCAAAAGTGCAAAAAAGAACAAGTACATTTTTTGCTATCTTATTAAATTTAATATGTAGATATTTAAAAAACCTATACATAATAGAAGTCTATTCACAAATTCTTGAGAAACTTTAAAATAAGTTTGTTAATGATTATTGTTTGCAATAAAAAATAAGTATCATATTGCTTGCCTGATTAAATTCCTTTGAAAATTTTGAAAGCAAACACATTTCAGCTTTTCTTAGAATGAACTATATGAAAAATACTTTTAAAATTAATAACAAAGTTGTTTTCTTTCCATAAAAATGTTTTCATTATATTTCAAAGGATCTAGTAACATAGAAAGAGTGATAAAGTGATGTCTCCAAGTTGGCAGACCTTAACATGAGTAAGTCACTTCACTTTCCTCATTACATGGTAGGGATAATAATATTTAAAGGTATCACTTACTTAAAGATTTTGAATGACTGAAAAGATTTTAAAACTTTGAAGTACTTTACTTTCTTTACTCTCACGGAATTCTAAAGAGCAGTTAAAATAATAAATAGCCTTTATTCATTTTTTTCTTCTTGTGCTGTAGTTTAACTTATATGAAAATCAAGGCTCTATGGTCAAAGGATAGAGCAGATAACAAAAATCCTCAAATTATACAGAATTTATCTAGGCAAATTAGTGACAGATGATCTGTGATGGTTCTTTCAGTAATTGGGAGAAAGATTTATGGGTAAATGTTTAATATTAGTAAGGATAAGGAAGTATTTAAGTTCTTCAGTGCTATTTCATGAAGATTTTGTATGGTCCATTTATCTTCCAAATTGTGACTTAATTTTTAATTACTAGATAATTGAGTGTATTTTTTTCTTCTTGTTTTTTTTAATTGGACAAGTAAGTTAGAAACAATTATTATACCATTTTACTTATCTTAAGATTTAGAATGCTACATTTTAAGAGGGAATGGCTGCATTAAATAGGGTTCAGGGGAGAGTAAATAGGTGACAAAGGTCTCGTGTTATATGAGGGTTGTTTGAAGGAACTAATAATGTTTTTACTTAGAAAAGAGAAAAGAGAAGATATTTGATTTCTGTCAAGAACTTACAGAGATATCAAGTGGGAAAGATAATAGATATACTATTGACTTCATAACTTAACACTAGGACTAATTAGTAGAAATTTTAGAGGCTCAAATCATTTTGAGGAGAGGAAAAACTTCTAAATCCTTAGAGCTCTCCAAGAGTATAATATGATGCTTTTGTGAATATTCGGTTGCCCTCTATCAGAGATCTTCAAGCAAAGGCTTCCTGGGGATATTGTAGAAGGGATTATGAGTACTAGTATGCATTAGACTAAATAGTGTAGTTCCTCCCAGCCTCAAGATCCTGTCATTCTGTAACTGTTGTCTTTAAGTCCTATCCTCTGCCACAGTCTCCCAAGTCTAAACACTGTTCTTTCCCTATCACTTACCATATTCCAAATTTCTTTGTTGGAACAATAATGTGAGAAATATTACAAGTATTAGAATGCCCATTTTAGGGAGGATCTTTCCCCTTAGCAACTACCAAATTATAAATGTATTTTTCTTTTTCATAATTTTATGAGAATATTCTAATACACTTGAGGTTAGTCTTGATGAAGAATATAAGAAGGAATCAGGTAGTTTTATACATCTTTAGAATAGCATAATTGAAAGGTATAGCAATGACTATTCAGTATAAAGAAATAAGTAAACATGTCTCTCTATATATACATAAATATATTTGAATATACATAAAAGAAACAGAGGAAATCCATAGACAGAGAGAGGCTAGAAGGAGACAGAAAGAGACAGAGAAAGAAAGAAATGGAGGGAGAATTATACATACAGAGAGACAGATGGGAGGAAAGAAAGAAAGGAATTTCTGTGTTGCAGAATCACACAGGACCAAAAAAGGTATATGGAGCAGGGTTGTGATTTATGTAGGTGGTATGATGTGCTCAGAGGAACTGCCTGCTAAGTCAAAGTACCAAAGAAAACTAAGTTTAGAGGTTTTAAAGCTTGCAGAGAGTCATAAAAGTTAAATGATTACATCAGAAACAGACCAGAAAAGATGGAAGCAGGAAAGCAAGAGAATATAGATAGAACAAAGGGAATCTAGTAGTACATAATTGTCCAAATGACATTGAAATGAGATAATGATTACAAGATTAGATGAGGACAAGGGTATTTTTTTTTCAATAGAAAAAAGGCATTTTCTACAAATGGGCAGTTCTGAATTCAAATGGACCTGTGATTTCATTAGTATAAGGAAATCTTAGTTAAAGAAACTCATATCACTGAAGATCAATGCATTCTCTAAATAATTCTATTTTCAGAAATATAACACGTCATACTTATTTGAACTCAAATCTTTCTAGCTTTAAACCATCTCTCTATACACTAAACCATACTGCTGTTATATGTTGATGGTGAGAGTCAATCAATCAGTTAAGCACTTATTAAGTGCATACTTTATGTCAGCAGTGTGCTAAGTTCTAGGGAGAATAAAAAAAAGGAATAAAAAATTTCTGCTCTGAAGAAGTTCACAGTCTAATAGGGAGAAAACATGTCAACAATTATGTACAAATGAAATACATAAAGTAAATTCTAAATAATAAAGAGAGAATAGCACAAACATTAAGGGAGATTGGGAAAAGATTCTTGTTGAAGAGGTATGTTGAAATGGAACTTGGAAAAAAAAAACAAGTATGCCAGGAGACAGAGATGAGGAGGAAGAGGATTGTAAACATAAGAAAAATTAGGTCTAAGTGGCTGAGGACAACCTACACTAAAGGGAAAAGAGCTGCACCCCTGACATCACAGTTGTCATTGCTGCCTGACCAACCCCTCTTTTTAATTGCAGTGGAGGGTTGTAATGGAATAAAGTGATCATATGCATTCTGAGTTTCAGCATATGTTGTTACCAAATATAATTTGTATTTCCATGTGCTATTTTCCATTACATCTGTCTTCTATCATTCCATGGGTCCTGGTGAGTGGGTACTGCTATAGATGAGGAGATACAAGATGTTGCTTCCATCATTGCTAATGTTACTGTGAACTTGATTTCTATCTTGTCTGCTCATACAGGGAGTGAAATGTCTTTAAGGTATTCTGGGTAGAAGTGATGGGAGAAGCATGATTAGACAGCAGCAAAAATTCAATATAAGTTAACAATGTAATAAGTTAGCCTAGTCTTGGGACTCATACAATCTTTTTTGGAGAATTGAGTACCTCAAACTTACATTCATGCACAGCAAGAACTTTCCATTCTCTACCACCTGAACCGAGTCATATATTCTGTCCTCAGCAATTGCACCCATTCATAGTTTGAATTTCTTCCTTTGAAAATTAACTGGTTCATGATGCTGAGTGAAATCAGCAGAACCAGGAGAACATTATACACAGCCACAAGACTATACGATGATCAATTTTGATGGACATGGTCCTCTTCAACAATGATGTGATTCAAACCAGTTCCTATTGTTCAGCGTTGAAGATAGTCATATACATCCAGAGAGAGGCCTGTGGGAACTGAGTGTGAACCACAGCACAGCATTTTAACTCTTTCTGTGAATATTTCCATGCATTTTGTTTTCCTTCTTAGGTTGTTTTTTCTTCTTCTCTTTCTAGATCTGATGTTTCTTATGCAGTAAGATAACTGTATAGATATGTATTCATGTATCGTATTTGTCATATAATTTATCCTATTTAGCATGTATTAGATTACCTGTCATCTGGGGGTGGGGGTGGGGGGAAGGAGGGGAAAAGCTTGAGAAAAAAAAGTTTTTGCAAAGGTCAGTGTAGAAAAATCACTCATATGTTTTGTAAAATAAAAAGCTTTATAAAAACAATTTTAAAAAAAAGAAAATTACTGGTTCATATTCTTAAATCACTTATGTTTTGGGCTTTTATTTGCATAAATTAAATTAATTCCTTGAATAAATTTTATATTTGATATTTATCAGAGAAACTTATTGCATGTATTTTTGTAAGTTAATAGTTTTCCTTCTAATCTTAACAGCATTTGAATTTTTCTTTAAAAACTTTTTTAATTTTATGTAATCAATTTTATATGATTATTTTATATTTTGTGAATATCTTTATTATTTAATCATAAACACTTCCTCTACCCATATATCCTAAATTAATTTATTCCTTGTTCTTCTGATTTACTTACAATGTTACCTTTTATACCTAAATGATGTATCTTTTTGGAATTTATAGTGGTAAATTCTATGAAATGGTGATGTCTAATTTCTATTATTCTGTAGTCTAGTTTTCCAAATGAGTTTGTCAATATCCCAGTAATTGAGATCTTGTTTTTTTTTTCAAATATGATGTTACTATGTTGTGTTTTTTGCTCCTTAAAGTTGTGTGCTCATATTTTCTGTATTTTAACAGTACCAAATTGTTTTTGATTACTACTGCTTTATAATATACTTTGATAATATCTTCCCCAAACTCTTTGAAAAATCATTGTACTCTTTTCATCATTTTTTTTTGCTTTTCCAAATCACTTTTATTATTTTTGTATTTTTTAAACATTTTATTAGTTTTATTTGTATGACACTATATTTAGTATTTATTAGTAAATTACTTTAGATATTATCAATTTTATTATATTGCTCTAAATTTCTTATGTATAATCAATTTTCCCCAAATTTTATATGTATATATCCACCAAGACTATTGTATAGCTAAATTTATATAGTCCCTGGGTATATCTTAATAAAAATTTTCCCAAATATTAAACATTCTTTGTAGTCATTTTGTTTTTAAATATTTTTAAAATTTGTTTTTAATTTCCAATTTTTTTCTTCTCTCTACATCACCACCTGCTTTTGTGAAAACAAAAAATACAATATTCATTTAACATATGAAGTCATACAAAACATATTTCTGCATTAGTCATGTTGTAAAAAAATGAAGCAAAAAAAAGAAAAAAAAAACTTCAATCTCCCCTGTGAATTGACCAGTTCTCTATCTGGAAATGGGATAGCATTTTCCATCTTGAGTCCTTTGGAATTGCCATAGGAAATTGTAGTGATCACAGTTGCTAAGTCTTTTATCATTCATGTTTGGTTATCATTACCATACTGCTATTACTTTGTATATTGTTTTTTCTGGTTTTTCTCTTTTCTTATTATTTTACTTTATATAAGTCTTTCCAGTTTATATACAATTTTCCAAAACCATCCTTTTCAGCATTTTGTATGGTTCAATAATATTCAATCAGAATTATGTACCATAACTTATTCAGGTCATTCTACACTTGCTGGAATTCCCTCAATTTCCAATTCTTTGCCAGCACAAAAAATGCTGCTATAAAATTTTTGAACTTAAAAAATTTTTAATTTGATTTCTTTGAAATATAGATCTAGTAGTGATATTGTTGGGTCAAAGGATATGCACAATTTTGTTGCTCTTTGTTCGTAGTTACCAATTGTTCTCCAGAATGGTTAGACCAGTTCATAGCTCCCCCAAAAGTGTATTAATGTGCCTATTTTCCTATGTCCTCTGCAATATCTGTCATTTCACTTTTATGCCATTTTAGACAATATGATGGATGTAGTACAATATCTCAAATTTGGTTTGATTTACCTTATTTTAATATTAATGATTTATAGCATTTTCATGTAAGTATTGATAGTTTTGATTTCTTTTTCTGAAAAATGCTTGTTTTTGTAATTATTTTGAAGAGAATTTCTTTTTTTCTAACTTGTAATAAGACATTTTGATGATAATATACAGCAATGTTGATGATTTATGTAAATTTAACTTATATTCTTCAACTTTGCTAAATTTATAGTTTCAATTAATTTTTAGTTGACTCTAGTTTTTTCTAAGTAAATAATCATATAATCTGCGAAAGTGATCATTTTTCTTCTTCTCCTATGCTTATTCATGTAACATCTTTTCCCCCACTAGCAGTTCTAGACTATGTTCAATAGTACTATTGGTAATTAGTATACTTGCTTAACCCTTGATCTAAGTGATTAGCGCCCAAGAACAGAAAACCTAAACTCTAATCCATGGACTCCTTTTTATTTTCAAGAGAGTTATTTCATGTTGCAATATTTAATATATTTCATTCTAGCAACAATCTCCAACTGGGAACCTGTTCAACAGATATCCACATCCATCTAGGAACAAGGAAAGAGAGCTCTTCCATTTACTTTTATTCAGTAATATTCTGACAATTCCTGTTAAGCTTCACCCAAATAAATAGAATCAACATGTTTTTTTTTTTCACCAGGATTTCTCCCTGTTCAGTACACTCTAAACAGATCTAACTTCTCCCAAAGTAGATGCCCTTAAAAGCTATTTTTAGCTTTCTCATTCAATGAATCTGTCAATGATTCATATGTCATCCAATGAATCTAATGAAAAACTCCATAGTTTTGGGAGAAAACATTATGTGATGCATCCATTTATTCCTTTGCTTCCCAAATATTTACTGGCCCCTATCAGTGACTGGTATGTACTTTCATCCTTAAATATAGCTTATTAATCTTTCTTTTTATTTTGAAAATTAACATTCTTTTAAAATTCTTTCCACAGCCTTCTTATATTTACAGTAAGCTATTTGTGAGATATCTTTCCAAGAACTTTTGTAAAAATTAAATATATAATTCTCTCTCTATATAATATATAAATATATATAATAAATATATAATAAGGCAACCACTGTGAATGCTCTTCATCTGTCATTCTGGAAATATCTTCAAAAAGTCATGTATGTTTGGAAAGTGGAAGGCACTCTTCCTGGATTTATGCTGTCTTGTTAGCTAAAACTTCTTGTCATCAGAACATTTTCATTTTTTTTACAAAGCAATCCATCAATAGACATGCAATCTAAAAGACCTGATTTCTTTCTTTATGTTGATTTTGTGAAGGTGGGAGTTAACATTTTCTAGCATGTGGAGAAACCTTGCACAGCTTTAACAGAATAGGAAATGACAAAATCACATTCGAATGCTTAATACCCTAGTATTTACTAAGTATTTAATACTTTGTTCCAATTTTAACATTTTTTATTTGCCTCACTTTCTACATTTCCCCCCAGTTCTATCCCATTTATAATTATAACTACAGAACTAAGTTCTGTGTCTTTTTATAACCCAATATGTTATATTGGTCCCAATGCAAATTTCAAAATATGTTAGATCATAGTAACTACTATGTAACTATTACTATAGTAACTATTATGAAAATAATTATTGTGGTCTCACTCTTTCAGAATATGGTTACTGACAGAAAACCAAAAAGAGACTGCATTAAGAAGAGATGGCTGTCTTCCCTGACACTGAATTTGTAGAATTGTTTGTTTAGGAAAAACTTAGGAGTCAACAAAAATTCAATTGAAACACTAAATTCATCAAAGCTAAAGGATATAAATTAAAATTACACAAGTCCTCAACATTTCTGCACAACAAAATGATCCAGGAAAAGTTAGAAAAAAAATTCTCTTCAAAATAACTATAGACAGTTTTCAGAAGAGAAAATCAAAGTTATCAATAATCATATAAAAATATGTTCTAAAACACTTATAAAAACTTATGCCAATAGTACCAGAAAACATTTGTGAATATATCAGTCATAAATTTATCCTTTTTGAATTGTTATCTTTTTTCTACCTGTGCTACCAATTAAAATAATGATCCCCAAATAGTTAATAATGGATGGACAATGTGACACAGCAAATAAAGAAGACTGACCAGGAATTATGGTTCTGTGTGACCATCAAATCATTTAATTTTCAGTGTTACAAATGACTCTCTAAAACATTTTATGATTTGTTTTTTTGCAATATTTCTCAGTGCCCCATATAATTTGTCACATGGAGGTTCTACATTTTGCCCCAATATTTTCTACTTTGACTTTCTTCACAATTCTCTAAGGTATGTCATTTGGTCTCAGTGTTTTAGGATGAAGATAGATTTGGAACTTGATTTCATCAATGTAGAGACTTGGTAGATAAGGACATTTCATTTACTAATGCAGATTGGGACCTTTTTTTAAACTTAATGTTACAAAAATTGTCTAAAACATTGAGAGATTAAATATTTTGCCTGAGGTCACACAGCTAGTATGCATTAGAACTCGAACTTGAACCCAGGTCTTCTCAGCATTTAGGACAGTTTTCTATCCAATACATTGTAGTTGCCTCTCAGTATTTTACTGAGGGTTCTTTTTGAAAAGGTTATTAGAAAAACATTAAATTGGGGCAGCTAGGTGGCACAGTGGATAGAGCACCAGCCCTGAAGTCAGAAGGACCTGAGTTCAAATTTGGTCTTAGACACTTAACATTCCCTAGCTGTGTGACCCTGGGCAAGTCACTTAACCTCAATTGCCTCAAGGGAAAAAAGGCATTAAATCATATAAAGTATGGTTTAATGGATGAAGGATCAGAATTCAAACTTAACTTACACCATCAAAACCAAACCATTCTTTTCAATCGACACTAAAGTTTAGATTCTCCCTCCACTTGTGCATCTTCACTTGTGAAAATTATGAGTGAAAATTATATCTGTGCTGAGTTGCCAATGGTATTGAGAGGTTAATAGATTTATGATAAAAAAAGTCAGCATGACATGAAAATTTGCAGCTGAAAATAAAAGGAGAGATTAATAAAATTGAAAGTAAGAAAACTTTTGAACTAATAAAAAAAACTAAGAATTGGTTTTATGAAAAAATGCAATAAAATGGATAAACCTTTAGTTAATTTGTTTAGAATAAGGAAAAAAGAAAATCAAATTGCCCATATCAAAAATGAAAATGAAGAGGAAATTAAAGCAGTAACTAGGAACTATTTTGTTCAACTGTATGAAGATAAATCTGATAACATAAGTAAAATTGATGAATAATTACAAAAAATATAGATTGCCCAGATTAACAAAGGAGGACATAAATTACTTAATCTCATTTAAAAAAAAATAAATTGAACAAACTATTAATCAACTCCCTAAGAAAAAAATCTTTAGGGTCAGATGGATTTAAAAGTGAATTCTACCAAACATTTAAAAGAACAAATAATTCCAATACTGTACACACTATTTGGAAAAACTCCTTTTGTGACACAAATAGAGTGCTGATACCTAAACCTGGAAAGGTCAAAACAGAGAAAGAAAATTATAGACCAATTTCCCTATTGAATATTGATGCAAACACTTTATAATCTTGGCAAAGAGATTACAGAAAGCCATTCCCAGGATAATACATTATGACCAAGTAGGATTTATACTAAGAATGCAGGTCTGATTCAATATCAAAAAACTTTTAGGACAATTGACCATATCAATAACCAAACTAAAAGAAATCATATAATTGTCTCAATGGATGCATAAAAACGTTTTTTAAAACACAACACTAGCAACCATAGTAATAAGTGGAGTTTTCCTTACAACCAAAGATAATATCTATTCGAAACTATTAGTAAGCTTTATATATATAATGGGGATAAACTAGAAGCATTCCACTAAGATCAGGGGTGAAACAAGTTTACCCACTATCATCATTACTATTCAATACTAACAATTAGCAATATTAGCTTTAGCAATAAGAGAAGAAAAATAAATGGAATGAATTAGAGTAAGTAATAAGGGAATCAAATCCTCACTCTGCAAATGATAGGACAGTATACTTAGTGAATCCTAGAAAATCAAGTAAAAACTAATAGAAGCAATTAACAACTTTAGCAAAGTTGCAGAATAGAAAACAAATCCATATAAATCACATATGTTGCAAATAAAGTCCTGGATCAAGAGATACAAAAAAAATTCACTTAAATACCTGTAGATAATACAAAATATTTGGGAGTCTGTTCCTAAGATGAAGGCAGGA
The DNA here is from genome assembly GCA_023553655.1 of Myrmecobius fasciatus. NCBI lineage: Eukaryota > Metazoa > Chordata > Mammalia > Dasyuromorphia > Myrmecobiidae > Myrmecobius > Myrmecobius fasciatus. The sequence continues at coordinate 250,485 of JAJPUD010001993.1, forward strand.
ACTATGTGAACACAATTGCAAAACTCTTTAAACACAATTTCAGATCTAAACAATTAGAAGAATTTCAAGTGTTCATGGGTGCACCAAGCTAATATAATAAAATAGATAATTCTGTCTACATTAATCCACTTATTTGGTGCCACACCAATCAAATTGCCAAGAAATTACTTCAGAGAGCTAGAAAAAAATAATAACGAAATTCATCTAGAAGAATTAAAAGTTAAGAATTTCAAAGGAATTAATGAAAAAATGCAAATGAAAGTGGTCCAGATATAGAAGACTTAAAACAAAGCAATGGGCATCAAAACCATTTGGTACTGTCTAACAAATAGAGTAGTTGATCAGTGGAATAGGTTATATTCACAAGATACAAAAGTCAATGACTATAGTAATCTAGTGTTTGATAATGCCAAAGACTCTAGTTTCTGGGGAAAAACTCAATATTTGATAAAAAAGTGTGGAAGAAACTAGACATTGACCAACACCTAATACCTTATACCAAGATAATATTGAAATGGGTTCATGATTTAGATATAAAGGGTGATACTATAAAGGTTGATACTATAAGCAAATTAAGAGAACAATGGATAGTCTACCTCTCACATCTGTGGAGAAGGAAGGAATTTGTGACAAAGAAGAACTAGAGAACATTATGAAGTGCAGTTTGGATGATTCTGACTATATTAAATGAAAAAAGTTTTTGTACAAACAAGACCAGTGCAGCTAACATTAAAAGAGAAACATAAAACTGGGGGGGGGTGTTAACATACAAGGATTTTGATAAAAAAGAATTCATTTCTAAAATAGAGAATTGACTCAAATTTATAAGAATACAAGTTATTCTCCAATTGATGTCACCAAAGGATGTGAAAAATTTTCAGACAATGAAATTAAAGACATTTCTAGTAATATGAAAAAATGCTCTCAACCACTGTTAAAGAAATGCAAATTAAGACAATTCTGAGGTACCACTTCACATTTCTCAGATTGGCTAAAATAACAGGAAAAGATAATGATAAATGCTGGATGAGGTTGTGGGGAAACTGAGACATTAATACATTGCTTGTGGAATGATGAACTGATCCAACGATTCTGAAGAAAAATTTGGTAGTATCTGCAAAGAACTATCAAAATGTGCATGTCCTTTGATCCAGTAGTGACTCTATTGGGTCTATATGCCAAGAGATCATAAAAATGGGGAAATGACCCATATGTGCAAAAATGGAAACTGAGTAGATATCCCTCAGTTGAGGAATGGCTGAATAAGTTATAGTAGATGAATATAATGGAATACTCTTGATCTATAAGAAATGATCAGTAGGTTGATTTTTGAAAAGCCTGGAGAGACTTACTGATGCTAAGTGAAGTGAGTAGAACCAAAGAGAACATTGTTCGCAGTAACAACAAGATTATGATTGGCCTGGACTCTTTACAACAACTGGGCTCTTACAGCTAGGTGATTCAGGTCAATTCCAATAGACTTGTGGAGAGAACCATCTGTATTCAGAGAAAGGACTATGGAGATTGAATATGGATCACAACATAGTATTTTCACCTTTTTTGTTATAGTTGTTTGCTTGCTTGTTTTTTTTTTTCTTTCTCATTTTTTTCCTTTTTGATCTGGTTTTTCTAGTATAGTATGATAAACTTGGAAATATGTTTAGAAGAATTGCATATGTTTAATCTATACTGAATTAGATCTTAGGAGAGGGAAGTGAGGAGGGAGGGAGGGAGAAGAATTTGGGACACAAGATTTTGCAAGGGTGACTATTGAAGACTAAATTTGCATGTGTTTTGAAAAGTAAAAAGCTATTATAGAAATATATACTAGAGAAAGGAAAGGAACTGATATCCTATTGTCCCCAACACTGAACCTTCATCCATTGTGTTGTGATTACTCTTTTACATATTTGTTGCACAATTATTAAAAGCTATCACTGATTATCTACCTGGATTCTTTCCTTTGTTTCATTTAAAAATAACTTTTAAAATGGTTTAAAGTACCCTTTAAACCTGTTTATTTGCTAGTTGACATATTTACTTGTTTTTCTTAATTTCTTGAGTTCTTTTATTAAGCTACTTTTTGATATTTGGAAAGACATAGTTTTTCTTCTTTTCCCCAACTTCTGATTCCCTCAATTAGATTTGACTGAGATTTTATTTTTTGTAATTAGAGAATTTTTTGATCCTCAGTGTATGTTTTTCCATACATTGTATTAAAGTATTTCAAATTGTCACCAGGCATTGTATTGCTTACTGATTTTAAAATTTCATCTCGATTTTTTGTAGCTAATGCCTACATATTGTCATAGCTACCTTTCCTAAAATTGAATAATTTTATAATGAACTCCTTGGTTTTCCTCTTCTTCATGAAAATGTTGAATGTATTTGTGTTAAGATCACTGTGGCTTAGAAGCTAACCTCCAGTAATTTATAGGATCAATTTTTCACGAGTTAGTGTTATTTTCTCTGATGTGCTCTTTAGCCAGATCTTCCAAGAAACAGATCTTCCTTTTTTTTCTAAAAAGACTTGCTTTCCATTCTTACCTCATTAAAGTATTCTACTCATCTGAATGTGACTAAGGGAAATCGCAATTACTATAACTTGAATAACTAAGCAACTTCCCTTTTGTTCCTACCATCACAGACAATAGATTTAAAGCTAAAAGGTACCTGAGAGTCCATAAAGTTCAATAAATTTATTCTACTGTTAACTCAACTGAAGACAGTTAGATGATGCAGTGCTAGCCCTGGAGTCAGGAGAAACTAAGTTCAAATCCATTTTTAGAAACTTACTATTGTGTGACCTTATTTACCTCAGGTCCTCATTTGTGAAATGAGCTGGAGAAGGAAATAACAAACCACTGCAATATCTTTCTCCCCCATACCCCAAATTGGATTGTAAATAGTCAGACATGACTGAAATGACTCAACAGCAACAATAAGGAAACTGAGTTTAGAGAAACTGTGTTTTACACAAAACTGTAAATATGGAACTTGTATGGAATGGAATTTAAGCCCAATCTTTCTGATTCCAAGTCTAGTGCTCTACTGAATTGTCATTATCTTCCTATGATTTAAATTATAATCTTCTACACTCCATAAATTGGCGATTTATACCCATCATTTCACATTTCTTTCCTTTTATGTTGTCTTTTATGCATAACATAGTTATTGTCTATACTAAGCTAATCAACCATCTTTATCTTTACTATAGAGTTTGTAGCTGAGTCACCTTGACAATGAGGGATTGGCAGTTGAGCAGAACTGGGAAAAGATGTGAAGTATTTTAAGAGGTGGAAGTTAGGGGAATGGGGAAGAATTGCCCATTGCAAGTAGGAGGAGCATTATTGTACTTAATGTTGTACCAATTCTATTATTATTATTAGTATTCCTTTCTTTTTGTTTTCTCCCTTCATTTCCCCTATAATTTTCCTGTGTTCTTAACTTTGTAACTGGGATAATCAGAAGAAATTATCCATTCCCTCCTCTTAACCCCATCTATTGAACTGGGGGGACTTTCCAAGCACGTAGAATATATGACAGTTTGAAAGTCTCTTTGAGGAAATGAGCTCTATGGGAATGAGGTAATTTTATATCTATGGACCTCGGTTTCTATACCAATAAACTAAAGAGGCTGTAATGTACTTTTTAAACATTCTTTCAATCTTGAAATCCTGTGATTTGAAGATCTCTAATGCTAGATATCTCTAAGCCATGACTTATAGCTATATATATTTATATATACATATATATATATATATATATATTTATATATTTATATATATTTAAGTCAGGTCCCGACTCTTTGTGACCCTATTTGGAATTTTCTTGGCAAAGATACACTGGAGTTGTTTGCCATTTTCTTTTCCAGCACATTTTATAAATGAGGATACTAAGACATACAGTGTTAAACAACTTATCCAGGATCACATAGCTAGTAAATTTCTGAGGCTGCATTTGAACTCAAGTCTTCCTGAGTCCAGGTCAGATATCCTCTGTACCATTCAACTTTACCAGTCATGATTTCCCAGTATTCAACAATCAATTTATCGGTTAGGCTTCTAGTGTTAAGAGTGGGACTGCCACATGTGCAAGAATGTTTGTGGCAGCCCTTTTTGTAGTGGCTAGAAACTAGAAACTGAATGGATGCCCTTCAATTGGAGAATGGCTGAACAAATTATGGTATATGAATGTCATGGAATATTATTGTTCTGTGAGAAACGACCAGCAGGATGATTTCAGAGAGGCCTGGAGAGACTTGCAGGAACTGATGCTGAGCGAAATGAGCAGAACCAGGAGATCATCGTACACAGCAACAACAATACTATATGATGATCAATTCTGATGGACATGGCTCTCTTCAACAATGAAATGTTTCAAACCAGTTCCAGTTGTTCAGTGAAGAAAGCCATATACATCTAGAGAGAGGGATGTGAAATGTGGACCCCAACATAACATTTTCATACTCTCAATTGATGTTTGCTTACATTGTATTTTCTTTCTCAGATTTTTTTTGTAGATACGATTTTTCTTGCACTACAATGATGTGTGGAAATATGTATACATATATTTGATTTGTCAAGTATTTTAACCTAATTAACATGTAGTGGATATCCTGCCATCTAGGGGAGGGGTGGGGAGTAGGGGGAAAATGTTGTAACAGAAAGCTATGTAAGGGTTAATGTTGAAGAATTACCCATACATATGTTTTGCAAATAAAAAGTTTTAATAAAAAAGTCAAAATTAAAAAAAGAGTGGGGCTGGTTAAAAAAGCTAATTGAATCACCTTGCCACAATTAAAAGGAGTGATAGCTGCTAAACCCTGGTACATTTATCAAGGGAGAAAGGCACAAACGTTCAATAAGTGTAAACAAGCTTTAAAAATCTTCCTAAGTGTAACGAAGTCTTTTTAGATTGGTGAGAGACTTGGTAATCACTATGGGGTATGTATATAACCATACAGCAAGTTGGAATTGAGAGTTTCACGTGTCTGGCTATGCAGAGAAGAGTGATGTCCAATTACTCAAGAAAGCTGTCCAGGTTTTGTTTTTTATCTGATAAATGAACACATTTTATTATTTTAGCACTTAATTTAAGAAGATCTGGGGAGACTTGGTTCATTTAATCAATCAATCCCTAAAGTTATATTAGGTTTAGAATAGTAACATTCATGTTTTATGACTTTGCTTTTATTTTCTAATTCTATACTTATTTGATGTTATGATTCTTGGAATTATTGCCTATGTCTCTAGAAGTTTATTATGTCCTTCAAACCTCAGCTCAAATATTACCTTCTAAATAAAACTTTTTTCTTTTTTTTCTTGATCCCTCTAATAGTTGGTGTCTTCTCTCCCAAATTAGGCTACATTTATTTTATATATATGTGTATACATAGGAAGCATGACATAGAAGCTATGACAAAGGTTTAGTGTCAAGAGAAATATGTGCCTCAAACATATTGGTTGTGAGACCTCGATTCAGTTACAAAGAAGTTGGCAAAGGACGTTTTAACATGTAGGGAGTGACCTATACTGACAAAGTCACATGTTTTATATATATTTTTAGAAGTACACACTTTCTCCCTGATAGAATGTAAGCTCTCTGAAAGCAGTAATTATTTTACTTTTTTCCTCTTAGTATCCTGAATGCCTAGAATACTGACTCTCTTTCTCTGGCTCTGTCTGTTTCTCTCTGACTTTCTCTGTCTCTATCTCACTGTCTCTCTGTCTCTCTATCTGTCTTTCCACATATATGCTTGACACTAAGTGCTTGGTGAAAGCTGATTGGTCACTTAATTAACTGATCAGGTCAAACCTAATGCATCTATTTTGTGAGTCCAGAGTTTTTTCTATTGTCCATTCTGATAGATGAGCTTGTGAAACCAAACCTTTGATCTTACACACCATCCATCAGCTTCTACTCAAAACAAATAGAGATTTCACCTGCTTATTTGTACTCTCCGAAGAATCTAGGCAATAACCTAAATGGCATCATCTTTTTCACTGTTTAAAAGCAATACTAGCAACTCGCATTCACATGGTGTTTTGAGGTTTGCAAAGAGCTTTAGAAACAATATCTCATTTGATCCTTACAACAATCCTGTAAGGTAAGTGCTATTTTGGCTGCTAGGTGGTTCAGAGAATAGTATTGGAATTGGAATCAGGAAGACAGGACAAATCATTTAACCTTTCAGACTCAATTTCCAGTATAAAAAAAAGGATAATGATGAACAGGATTATTAAAAGGATCACATGAAATGATTAATGCATATAGAGTTTTGCAAAACTTAAAGTGCTATATAAATGGTTTTTTCCCCTTCACAATCATCATCATCACAAAGGTAGCAACTGAAGCTTAAAGATATCCACAGATTTAGCTAGAGTTAAAATAGGTAATATGTCTCTTGATGATATGGGTGCAACCCAGGTCCCTTTGACTCCAAGTCCAGCATTCTATCAATGGCAAGATTTGTTTAACCCATCTGTTTTTAATATTTATCCTCATTTCTTTCTTCTCAAGATTGAGCTTTTGTGTTTTATACCCTATTCTCTTAATTTTTTTCTTTTTCAATTACCTTAATGACACAATTTATAAACTTTTCCTGTTTTTGGAGGTGACGGAAATCCTGAAATACAGTTAATTTTTTGGCTGACATACTGTTAAATGAAGGAATACCTTTTGTTTTATCTTTTATGTATACCCTTGAGGAAGCACATTATTGTCTTATATACATATTTTACTTTTAATTTTGGGCATGGTAACACATTGGGCAAACGCCCAAGAATTTACAATGATTCCCAGAGCTCCTATTCATTTAGAAACTGCGAGATCATAGGGCAGAGAAAACAAAGTCTAGAAGAATAGAAAAAAATGGCGTAACTCTGCTATTTTACCAATTGTATGATCTTGGGCAATTCACTTACCTGATTTAAACCTTATTTTCCTCATCTATAAAATAAGTGGACTGGACTAGTTGACCCATCTCTACTTAAGCCCCTTCTGCTTTAATAACTATGATCCCATAATTGTCTATTAACTTGTGTTTGAGACAATGCATTCTTACCTATTTCATACATGATACTAAAGAACAATACAACTGATTTTTCCTCTATGAGTCTGTATCTTGTTTCATTAGAGCTTCAAAGAAGTAGGAAGAATTGCATCTTTTTAAAAAAAAATTACTAAGATAACAGATCAATTAGGTGTTTCTAGTTATTTCCCTTCCAAAGCATGAATGGGGCATGGAAGTAGCAATGTGGGAGGTTTATTCAAACTAAATGAAATTTGAGCCTCTTCTGACAGAACTCCAGACTCAGACTTGGTCAGATCTTATTGTCACTGTCCCTTTCCTTTTACTTATTTTAACTCTTAAAGAACATTTCCTCACTCTGCTCTACCTTGCCTTTATCTCCAATCCTCCTCACGTGTCTCATTTTTCTTCTTGCAGCAGCAGTGGTGCTGAATGCTGATAGATTCAGTCCCAGACAGTCATTTTTGTAACAATGTCTGTCTTGAATATACTGATCTTAACATTACAGAGCACAGGGAATCTTAAATTATTTGATTAGCTGTGGGATGATTAGACGATGTCCCTTACAAAATTTTGGACCATTGAATGAAGCTGTTGAAATATTACTGTCTATTCTTGGTTTGTTTGGGGAAGAAAACACACATCAGTCACAGAATCATTTTGTGAATAAAGTAACACTTTGATACAATAAAAATGAAAGTGCTATTTTAAAAATGGGGTAAGGGGGTTCAAAACCATTTCAATATGTTATGCATTGGATCTCTTTGTTCTGATGAGCTAAAGTACACGGAAGTTTAAATAGTGAGGACTTTAACTTCAGGTCCCTTTACAAGAAGGAATAAATTAGAATTGTTCTTGGTTCCCTGTCTCTAACACAATAACTTTCATAAATCTTGGAAAAAATCCAAGAATGTCATATTTCTTTTAAATGATTTAGCCATGTTACTATCAATATCATTTTGGACAATAAGAAAACATTTACCCAATATTCAATTACATATAATTTCATTTTAGGTGAATGAGAAGCATAATTGCTAAAAATGTGTTTTTATAATTTTGAGTTTGATTTAGGTAGTCTTTACAGAAGACTTCTTTATTTTCCACACACATGCTTAGATAAGAAGAAAAATTAGAAAATAAATGAAGAAATAATAGGCATGATATGCAAAGAAAAACTAATGAAATAGATGATGATCTTTTAAAGAGTAATGAACAACAGAAGTGCATTTGCTTTTATCTTTTATGTAACAATCAATCCAACAATGAGTGTTTATTAAGTATCTACTTTTTCTAGTGCCTTAAAACTGAGACAAAATTGAAACAATTCCTCTCCTTCTAGATGGATATATCCTATTAAGGGGAGACAAATTGGACATAAATAACTGGACCCAGATGTCTTTAGAGGGGAAAGTGAGGCAAGTGATCTTGCAGAGCCCTCTCTCACTTAAATCCAATTCCCTTGCATGTCATGGCATCACCTCCATGATGTCATAGTTATCTTTGAGAATGAAGTGCAAAAACAACAACATAAACGTATAAATAGAAAAATAATTAGAGAATGGAGAATACTAGCAGCTGCTGGAGTGGTTCAATGAGAATCATTGACTTTTTATTTTTAGAAACTAACATTTTGTTTCTATCAATGAACAAAAGAATAAAGCATTTATTAAGTTCTTACTATGTGCAAAGCACTGAATTAAGCACTGGTGAAAAAATAGAAGAGTAAGATAATCCCTGATCTCAAAGAGTTCACATTATATTGGGAGTAACAACGCATATGGAAACTTTCAGCTCCAAAGAAGATAGAAAAGGTCCATGATCCTTAGTAGCAACAGTAGCAAAGTAGATGTCAATAGCTATTTTAAAAATCTTTTCCACTGAGAAATTATATGAGTTTCTGATATTAAACTATTTGAAAATGTTAACGCTTTTGGTACCAAGAACTTTCTTTTCTGGATCTTCAATAGATTTAAGTATAGTATCTGCAAAAGAAATTACCAGACTGACTCTCTATAAGGACTGTTTCCTAACATGATTGTTGTAGTCAATAAATGGGAAACACTGCTATTCCCTTGGGTTCAAGACTTTCTCCTTTAGGATATATGTGGGTTATGGCAGTAATGCTTTGTGTTGTCTGATATAGCTTACTACTTGCCTTTCCCTTAGGAAGATTCCTTGCTGATTCAACTAGGCTGTTATGCTGCCTAGGGAGTGGCAATAGATTGGCAGTTGATGGGGAGGACTGACCCCTTGTTCACTGAATTTCCTTCATCAGTGATGGCCAGGAAGGCTATGCCAGATGGGAGGTAATGATAGTCTGGGATTGAGGATGATGGCGGAGACATATACTTCCAATCCCTTTTCTCCTGTGTTGATCTGCCTATTGGTGATAGCTGATCATCAGCTGAAAGTGGTATATTCTCTAAAATGATTTCTTCCTTCATTGTTGACTGAAGACACTGCATACCAAAAGGACAGGGACTAGATCTTAAATAAATCTTGTATTTCACCCAGTCAATTAATATAGTATTCTCTACATAGTAGGTGCTGAATTCAATTTGTGAAACTAAATTGACATTTTTACCCAGATTAGCGGATTAGTGTGGAATTTTCTTCTTATTTCCATCCTTTCATTAAAAAATGATACTTTAAACTACAATTACATACAGTTTTAAAAGTCATATTATAATTTTATTTAATCTATATTACAAAGATTAGTTTACACTTTTTCATTTTTCCTTGCCTACTCCCACATTGTCTTAGTCCAAAGTTATTCTTTCTATTTTTTTCCCTTCTTTTCTTTTCTTTTCTTTTTTTGCTGAGGCTATTGAGGTTAAGTGACTTGCCCAGGGTCACACAGCTAGGAAGTATTAAGTATCTGAGACTGTATTTGGACTCAGGTCCTCCTGATTTCAAAGGCGACACTCCATCACTGTGCCATCTAACTGCCTTAGTTATTCTCTTCTTAGCTCCATATTACTAAGCTAATAGCTTTTCACTGCAACTCCTCTATCATATGTAAAATGTTTTCCAGACTTTCTATGACTAATAAATATATCACACTGTAGTCATTTTGTTGATAAATCTTTTTAAAGTTAGTGGAATAGTCCTTATAGTTCAATGTTATGTCAATTCAAAATCTTTTACAATTTGACAAACTATTGTATACCACTTTGCATACCCTTTGATAACTCAGGATCTTCCCCATTGGTTTCACTAACAACCTTCTTCCATTCCAGAGTTTGCTTTGGGGAATACACAGGAAATAACTATGGCTATGACCCTTGCCTGTTTCTTTTAAAGTTCTGGTAGCACATGACAAAACTAATAAAGCAATAAATTCTATGAACTCATCTAGGTTTTGATCAAGAAAGAAAGAACAGACAGAATGGTGATTTTGTCAATGTGGTCTTCTGAAATTTAATATGTTTATAATTTTCAACTATATATAACATTTTGACTCGAATCTGAGAATACTCCAAGGATCATTTAAGGAGGGCTCATATGTAAGCTATTTCTTCATTTCCCTCCTGTTTATATTCCTCACATTTTTCTATCATGCACCAGAAAACCCTTCATTTCAGATCATTTGAACTGTGGAACTCACTTCTTCTCTTTACCTTCTATTTCTGGAGCCTCTCCTTCCCTCTGTTTAGAGGGTAAAAATCTTATGTGAGGCTCTTCATCTCTTCATTTTCTACTCAGTCTTACTTCTCTGAATTTTTTGATCATGTCCTAGTTATGAATGTGCACTTTTTCATTTTTTTATTGTCTTTCCCAATTTGATTGTAAAATACTTTGTGGACAAGGACTGCCTTTTGCTTTTCTTTGTATCCCTACCACTTAGAAAGGTGCCTAGTATATAGTAGATACTTAAGTTTTTATTAACTGTGTACTTTATTATCTTTGATAAAATGATTATTATTAATACTTCATTGCCTTTTATGTATTTAGAAAAAATAAAATAAAATAAAATAATGTGCCACTCATAATTGCTCCCTCTAATACTAACTAGAATAATAGGAAGGGTGATATTGCTTAATAACTGACTCTTTGAGAGAGAAAAAATGCATAATAGACATACCTTTATGTTTAATCTATATTTTCAACATCATATTCTCAATTATAGACAACCAACAAAGTAGTAAATCAATTCCTGATGTGTAGCATTTGCTGTAGGGAGATTTAAAGGGGAGATAAAATGTAGAATTCTGAACCTGGAGTCAGGAATAACTGTACTCAAATTTTGACATATCCTAGTTATATGACATTGGACAAATCATATAACTTCTCTGGGTCTCTGTTAAATTACTATTAAGTGCCAAAATAGGCTATTGAACACAATTATTCTTGACTTTAAAAGAAGCAGGAAGGAACAAAATGGGTCAAGATATCAGACCAAGTAAGTGCCAAAACCATTGCTTAAAAACATGCAAATAAGGTATTGCAATAAAGTCCTTCCAGGTATATAATGAAGTAAGGTGGAAGAATCTAGGTCTATTAAAGGGTATGGAAGTGGCATAAAAGAGTTGACTAAATTGCATTTTAGCAGTGGTAAGAATAAGAAGAGTTATAGATTTAAGGGGTTTCTATGGCCTTACAGACCTAAAATCACCATGCAAATGAGTTATTTCCAACTTTTAATTAATAGTCAATAAACATTTATTATGCTCAGACTACGTGCTGGGCACTTAGCTAAACACTAGGGATACAAATACAAGAAAGAAAGATAGTACTTGATCTCAAGGAATTTTACAATCAAACCGGGAAGATAACACACAAAAGAAGAAATACATGAAGGAAGGTGTTTGTATCTGGAACATGGTGTAGAAATCAAAGTACGAAACAATTATTGCCAGAGAATTCAAAGAAATATGAAATTAGTGGATCCAAGTTGGAAATGAGATCTTTAAGATGTCTATGACAAAATAGACATCCTCAAATTGAGAAGTTTATTACTTCATTCTCTAATTATAAGGACAGAAGACCCTGAGGAAGTACATCTATTATGATAATGATAATGATGATCATAATCATGATCATTATCATTATGCAATTTTATTAGTTCCATTTTCTTACACATGATCTAACTACGTGGTAGCAGGGAGAATACAGGAAGCAGCTTTTCTATGATTTTATCAACCTACCATAATTTTGGCTGAATAATCATTTATTCACATTTTCTCTCTTTAGAGATCTGGATGACAATTCTTAATCTTGAGGGGCCTGGAGTCTTCAAGCTGTATCTTTCTTGCTTTCTTTGCTGGGTCTGGCAGTTAGTAATTTGGAAATCTCTGCCTGTTTTCTTTCTCCTTCTCCTTCTGCTTCTGCTTCTGCTTCTGCTCCTCCTCCTCCTCCTCCTCCTCCTCCTCCTCCTCCTCCTCCTCCTCTTTTTCTTCCTCCTCCTCTTGTTTCTCCTCCTCCTGTTTTTTCCTCCTCCTCTTTCTCTTCCTCCTCCTTCTCTTCTTCCTCTTCTTCCTCCTCCTCCTCTTCCTTCTCCTTCCTCTTTCTTCTTCATGTTCTTCCTTTTCCTCCTTCTCCTCTTCCTCTTTCTCTTATTTTAATTCTTATGTCATGCTGTTTGTAACTTCATATTTTAAGCCTCTAGCAGGTTTGAGGAGAGGTATAGATTTGTAATTAAATTCTATTTTTTGGCCAGAATACGTTTGCCTCTATTTTTAGAGGTATTGTTAAAGATAAAAACTAAATTCTTCATTGATAGAATCCTTTTTGATAGAATTACATATTTGTAATAAACTAGAACGTTTCCTGAAAGTCTACATATGTACTAACTCCTCATTAAATACATGTATCTCTTGAGGACAGTTATGACTGTTTTATAGAATTTCAGCCCAGTATTCTACTGGCTGGATCTAAGAAAATTAAAAAAAAAGATTCCAAGACCTCCTTTTTTGAGGAGAGTAGAAATGACCCTCCAGACATCCTTTCCCCTTTAGCATTTATAACAGTTTAGATCAGAAAAGGACACAGCCCAGGTGTGTAGTGATCTACAAATTTACCACCAGATAGAAGACTTCCTTTCTAGGTGATATAATGAGATATTACTGCCCTATAAGTGAGCACTGCTTTGTCTTACACATTTTTAAATTCTAAAAATGGTGGCTTTCCATGTGATTTTTAAAGCTTGACAAACCATTGTAAACAGTTTAAAAGATGAAAGGTGGGAATGCCACATGTCACAGCATATCAAAGTAATGGGACATTTGGCAGATAAGCATCTCCAGGCTCGGAATCCCTTCTTCATATTCACATTTATAGTAATTACATGTTTTTATAATAGAACATAGGTGATGAAAGGCATGACATTCTTTAGAAATGTGGGTCAATTCAAGGAAAACTGTTTCCCCCTCAGAACAAGGTTCAAAAGAAACCTAATTAGCTCATATGATTATATTCCTAAGGATTGCTGTTTGGTTTATTTGTCAAAAGTACAGATGGGGGAAAGAAGAGGATGGGGAATAAACATTTATATAGTATCTACTATGTGCCAGGCACAGTGCTAAGCACATTACAAATACACAGTCAAGTCTACAAAATGAATTTGAAACCTGTACTGGTAAGCAAACACCTTATCTAAAGAAGAGACCTAGATACTTTGCATTATTTTGTGAACATCCATAGGTTTGATTACTTGGGTCTGTTTCTTTTTTCATATCAGCTCAGCAAATTTAATTTTATTGGTATGAGAAATATGAAACTGGGGAATTTAATAATTGTTTCATGAGGTAAGGTATGAAGTAAATTCCATTGCCTTTCGTTTGATTACAATCTTCCCTGCTGGTTTAATTAAAAACATCTATGTGAGGATGAAGAAACGCAGTGGAGGATCTAATTGTTTTATTGTATTGAATATGGGCTAGGAATGGTAAATCCTAAAGGTGGAGAGTTGTAAAACTTAAATGTTTCATGTAAATCAGAAATGCAGACACAGGTCAGCTCTAGACAGATGTCAGTAGGCTGGATGCAAAATGCACTGCAGGCAGAAAAGATGACATTTATCAGTCATCCATACATCAGTAACTAAAACAATTTTAAGGTTGTCTAGACAGGCATCTATTATTTCTAAAATTTAAAACCTTTAGTAGGAAAACAGCAAAAGCTGTCTTTTTATTCCATTTCCAAAGAGATGATGAAAGAAAAAAATGTTAGGAAAAATGCACTGATTTCCAAAATGTTAGCAGAGAGACATGTAAAGAGATTTTTGTTGGTACATGTGAGCTGCAATTGGATTGTTTTATTGAAGATTATCTGAGTTAGCACCTTTGGTAAATCTTCTGTATCCCTAAACTTCTTTTTGCATGTTTCCAAATCAAACTAAATCATTAGATGTACATGTTTACTCTCTGAATGTATTACTAGTTTGCAAAAAAAAAAGTCAAATCAAAAATGATTTTCTACTAGAAGGTTTTTCTCTCCATATATATATATGTGTGTGTATGTGTGAATACATACATATATATGTGTATATATATACACACATATATATATATGTTTCTTTTCCCCCTGTAAATTTGTTTTTTAAACATTACTTATAGATTATTCATGGATAATTTATGAAGAAAATCTTGTCTTGAAATAGACCCCTGCTATCCAAAATATTTTAATGAACTTAGTATGACATTATGAATCATGGGTATCAAAGAAGCAAGTAGAAGAACAATTAAAATGACTGAAATGCCTTAAAGGTTTCTTGGGCTATCGATTCAGCCCAGTATCTTAAATACATTGCATGTATACATATGGCATAGCAAAGGATAATAAGAAAATAATATAAATAAAGTTAATCAAAAAATGCAAAAAAAACCCCGATGACTCATATTAAACCATTTGATTAGGTAATTGAATATTTCTAAAATAATTCAATAAAATATTTTAGAAGCTATCACAATATTTTAAAGATAAAATAATCAAAGTAAAAATAGCAATAAAAAACCAAAGATGACAAAACCCCCAGCAAACCATGTTCCTGATTATAAATAGAGTCTCTGTTTCTGCCAATTGTACTTTTCTATTCCTTTAACTATAGCTACCATTTCATAATTTTAATTTTCCCCCTATTATCTTTTAGTTGCTGATTTTTTTCATGCATTCAGTTCAGGCTATTTCAAAACATTTTTATGATGTAGCAAAAGCATTACCACTGAAGGAGACCTAGAGGTATTGGTAGATTAAATAATTCAAACTAAACTTTTAACATCTCATATAATTATCTACCTTTAATGTTGACATTCTTCTAGCAGGTATTTATTTTAAATACGTATATGCTGAGAAAACATGGGCCCTTTCTTTATTGTTATCAGGTCTGTGACTCTCCAGGAAATGCATTTTTCACATAGACCCCCAAACATACTTCTGAATGACGAACTTTATCATTTGCTATATATATGATACGGTGCAGTTTACTTCAGTCCACAGCTAGCAGACCCTATACCAATAAATCATAGCTTTCAAATATTTATGGCATTCCATGGAACACTTAAGGGAGGAGGCCAGAATAAAATTTCTCATTTGCTTCTTGAGGTAAATGTGTTCATGAATGGGTAACAAACACAATTTCCTACTAAAGAAAAAAACAAAAGAAAAGATATCCCATCAAGCAAGCTGAGAACTAGACTATATAGTACCTAAGTACTACTGGATTGTTCTTTCTTCTTATTCCTTTGTTAGCATAAAAAACAATTGTTCAAAGACCACAATTCTCTCAAATATTTCTTTTTTCTTTCATTCTTAAGAAAAAAATCCTATAAGTCCCTTTGTCCTCCAAAGATAATCATTAAGATTTAAAAAAATAATTTCCTTTACACAAAAAATTTGATATGCTAAGGCCATACAAATATAACCAAAATTAAGTAAATCATTCCCAAACAGTGTCTTGGAAAATCTGTTTTCCCCTCCTAGAGAAAACACAGGCACAAAGTTCAAAAGGATAAATATAATATTTGTTATATACTGGTTGGAGAAAACTGAAGGTGAGGAGAATAAAGCATTTTCACACACACACACACACACACACACACACACACACAAGAAAGTGCAGCTTAAATCCTGATTAGATAGAAAGATGAGAATAAGAGCTCCCTGGCATTCTTTGGCATCCCATAGGACACCACAAGCTGATTTGGGGTTCATTTCCAAGCGCTACTACATCTAGGTCTGCTTCACTGATTTTCATTATGTAGGGTGAAAGACTTAGATTTGTATTTTTATGAATACTTGCATTTTCTTCAGTGTCCACTAGGTGGAGATATAACAATATTTTTCTTATGCTTATGAGCACATCAACATTTATGAAGCTGTTTCAAAGGCAATATTCATCTCAACAATTCTAATATATACTTGCTAATTTCTATTTGATGAAGACTTTGAAGATCTATTTTATGCATAATTTCTGTTACATTGATTTTAATCTCTTCTTCAGATTTTTTAACTTTTTCACAAAATCTAAAAATGTAAACCATTGGCTTTGGGCATTTTTTTTTTTTGTATATGGGTAACAACAATTGAAGGAGCATCAAGATCTTCAGAGTGTGGCTGAATGTAATAGCAATCATGAACCCCAGAATATGGACAAAGTAAATCTGCTATTATTTGTGTATAGATGACTGAATGCTAATGACACATTTTGGTGAAAAGCTTGGGGGTTGGAGAAGTATAAAAGTGAGAACTTGAAGAGAAGGAATAAACAGATCTAGGGATCTATAACATAAGTCAACTATCTTTAGCAAACCTTATCACCTCCAAGAAGGAAATCAATGTAAAAGCATATATTCCAGCTTTGAAATACTGTGATATGTGTATCATAAATCTAGATTTGGAAAGGACTTCAGAGACCATCTAATCTAGTTCTCCCATTTCACACACAAGGAAACTAAAAACTGGGGGTGGGATTAAATGATTAGCCCAAAATAATGTATGAAAGAAGCATCAGGGGTGGGTAGCATTTGAATCCTTGCTTTTTGATTTCAGGTTTTTCCTCTTTTCATAGTACCACATTGTGAGAGACATAAAACAAACAAATCCCTATTTAGTTGCTTTTATTAAAAAATAACTGAAAATAAAATCTAAAAGTTCTAATTTTCAAAAGGAAGCAAGACAGAATGATAAACGTTAAGGGAGACTCTTGGGTCATTTGTATAGCTCCTATAATGTTTGCTTTTCTTTTGGTAGTGAACACTAGAGATTGAACGCTTGTATTTGGAATTCTTTAGCATTTCATTTCCCTCTTATTTTCCTCCTTTTAAAAGAGTTGACAGGATGCTTCCTGTGACCCTTTGGGGCCTTTCGAAGAGTTTAATAATTTTGTTGCCTCAAGCCCTTGGCCAGAAGTTGAGGCATTGATTCCACAAGACAGCCTGGCAGACTCACAAATTTCCCTACTTCAGAGCACACAGGCAAGAGTTCATTCAAAGGAACTTTATAATTAACTAATACACATCAAATCAATGATTGAGTGAGAATCTACTGCACTAGCATTCTTAGTTATTTTGCCCATTCTCCATTCATTAGGAAAGGATTTCTTATGGCATTTTGCCATCCCTTCCTGTAGTTCTTAGAATCTTGCTACTGCTTTCAGCTTATGAATTCCTTTGACTATGCAGAACCACCTTCTTGTTTCCCAGCCTTTAGTCTCATCCTTTTTCAGGGGAACCATCATCACCATCAAAACAAATAAACAAACAAGCAAACCAGGGAACCATCTTCAATTTCAGTGCATGATTAGAGTGTTAGATTGTGCCAGAGAGATTTATCAACGTGCAGAAGTGCCAAAGGCAGCATGTTTCTTCTGAGGCATAAACCAACAAAATAGTCATGATTGTGAACTAGTTCAGTTGAATTCTCACACAGAAGTCTGGCTTAGTGCTCATTATTCACTTAAGGAATTGTTCTTCATTAAGAATGTTGATCCCTCTGTCAAGGGATTTTGTTTTGCTTTTGCAATAGCTTGAATCTATGGTTGTAATAAACTCTCTCTCTTTAAACTAAGAGGCTTACTTCTTAAACTCAATAGCCAATATTTGAGAGGAGTATCTTTTTTTTTTCTCAGTGCTCCAAAGAGAACTGAATTCCGGTGAATATAGTATGAAAGAAATCATTTTTACTTGTTGCCACCTAATTTATTTATATGTCTATTATACATATTCTCATTAAAATAGAGTAGTGCTCCTCAATGGTCACTTTTTTGATAGGAGTAAATCATTAAATCTCAGTTAGAAGGGAACTCAAAGGCTACCTAGCCCAATCATGAATAACATAGATGGTAATCCAGTTCTTAGAAGAGTGAACTTTCACTATTAAGTAGGATATAGCATTCTTTTTTATAACACCAAGCTTATGGAGTTTTGCTTTATATGGAATCTAAGATGGTTTGACAGAAAGATGAAAGTTAGATTACAGAGGAGCAAATGACTCTGGTAAAGGAAATCAGTTAGAAGATGATTTCAAAAATCCCAAGAGAGATAATAAGAGCCTGAACCAGACTGGTGGCAGTGAGAGAAAGAAGCAGACATTTTCAGGACAAGTTAAGGTGATAGAATCAACTAATTGCTTGTGAGCAAAAAGGGAGAAGGTAGATTCAAACCAGAAGAATATAAACTTCATGAAGGTAAAGACATTTGTTTGCCTTTAAACAGAAAATGGCTCACACAATATAATAAATGTTTATTGAAGTAAATTGTATTGAATTGAAGGATGACTTAGTTTCAAGCCTGAGAGCCTGGAAATATGGTGATATAATTAACAGAAATAAGAGAGATGGAGAGGAACATACTTTTATATATAGTCAACAAAGTTCTAATTTGGACTTCAATTAAATAAATTTGTCCAATTTGGTAGTGCATCTAGGTGATAAGGTCTCAAAGTCAGTAGAAAATGTGTTCAAGAGAGAGAATAGAGACACGCACACATACACACTTACAAGTTAGAATTAACTTTCTTAAAGAACACAGTTATAGTGTGGAAGTGCATGAGATGTGCAGGTGAGACAGATGTTGAATGATTAAAAAAAAGAGGACATGGCTTATAGCAAAGCCTTAGAGGATGCTATGGAGGCTTAAAAAAGGAAGAAAAATCATTGAATGTGTTTGAAAATCACATAATCATAGGGTTATAAGGGAACTAAGTGGACATCAAATCCAATCTGATACTCGGATTCAGCTGTCATTTCCCTTCCTACCTTCTCCCCATTCCACTAAATGGTTTCTATTTTAGCCTAAACACTCTCGTTTCCTTCAACCTATATTTACATAACTTTATCTTATGACCCTTCAACATCCTGATATCTCCACCTCACTCCCTTCCTTTAGTGGCTTTTCAGTTTCCCAAAAGTATTGCTTCCAAAGGCAACCATAGTATTTCAGATGTGCTTTTATCAGGAAAGGGAAGCTAAGTGGCATAGTTAGTTGATTATGTATAGTGCTTGGAATGAGGAAGATTAATCTTCATGAATTCAAATTCAGCTTTGGAAGCTTATTAGCTTTGTGACCCTAGGCAAGTCACTTAACCCTGTTTGCCTCAATTCCTTATCTGTAAAATGAGCTGGTGAAGGAAAAGCCAAACCACTTCTAGAGTTGGACATGACTGAAACACCTGAATAATAACAATTTACCAAGTTGTGGTATGCCAGAATGACCATTTTCCTAATCTTGGGGATTAGGGTTCTCTTAATGTAGTTGAAGTCATGTATATTTTTTTATTTTTTGACAATTGCTCCCACAATTAACTCAAATTAAACTTGTAGTCTTTTGAAACAATAACAGTCAAATAATCAGGAAATAGGCACTGTGATGTCCCAGCAGATATTTAATATTTGGTCCTTTGTAATGGACAATACACTTTCTTTTTGCTGAGGCAATTGGGGTTAAGTGACTTGCCTAGGGTCACACAGCTAGGAAGTGTCTGAGACCAGATTTGAACTCAGGTCCTCCTGACTTCAGGGCTGGTGCTCTAACCACTGCGCCACCTAGCTGCCCCATGGACAATACACTTTCAAGTTTAATCTGCACTACTAAAATTTTCGCTATCACTTTCTTAAATCTAGATAACCAACAAAACAGTAAATAGAATTCTAATTTGTACTTTTTGTGAATTTCCAAAGTGTAAATGTTCACATTTTCTCATAAGAGCTGGTATGAGTTAGCTTCACTCTAAGGGAATTAATAAAACCAAATGAGTACCTGAATCTTAGTTTATTAGCAGAATATTGTCTGTGCTTCATTCTTGAACAGGACTACAACATCAGGGACATGATGCTATGACATGCAAGTGAATTGAATTTAAGTGAGGGAAGGCTGAACAAAATTACCAGCTTTACTTTCTCTCCAGAGACATCTAGGCTACTGGCAAGATATAGATCAGGACCTCTGGAGATGGCCCAAGAAGCAGTGGTCTTTTTAAGCTAAGGTCTTTAACAGGTCTCAGTTTTACTGAGGCAATGTTCAATCAGTAACTAAAACTAGGTAAGGTGTGAAGCAGAAAATGATTTCTATTTATTAGTCAAAAAATTTCAATCTGAGAGGGGAAGACAGAACAGAAATAGTTGCTACTTGCATTCACTCAGCCTACTAGGGCTCAAATAATGACAAAGCAGGGCATTGGTTGTGACTTATTTTTGGCCAATCAATGAGATCCAGAGTGATTTGGGCTTAAGGTATGGTCTTAATCCATAAATCCCAAGTTATTTTATGAGTTTTCAGTGATCAAAATTTATATTCCTTTGGGCAGAGTTCCTGAAAGTAAGGATATGATATCCTATGTGGACAGAGAAAAGGAAAGTGAAGGGGAGAAAAGGAAAGTGAAGGGGAAAAAAGAGAAAGAAAAGAAGAGAAAAAGGAATAGTGTTGCCCAAATGGCCATTTTCAGTTGAGTTCCCTGTGGAGAAGTTTCTACTCCTATTCACAGAGGTTTTATTTGTCTTTTGTTTTTCAAGAGGGTCATGACATCATGGAGGTAATGCCATGATGTGTAAATGAATTAGATTGAAGTGAGGAAAGGCTGTGCAAAATCACCAGCCTCACTTTCTCCTACAGAGCCATCTGGGTCTCCGTGGCAAGTTATAGATCTGGACAATTGGAGATGGCCCTGGATGCAGTGAAAGACTTTGGCCTTGGTAAGCTGAAGTCTTTAGCAGATTTCCAAAGGAGATTTCAAAATTCTTCTCCCTGAGAATTAATGCCACCTAATTTGGAGGTTAAAAACTCATTCTTTAGTCTGATGAATGCATCCAGCAATTCTCCTGCCAACTATTTAGTTGATTTTATCTATGTAAGCACTCATGCACAAAAAGAAAAATGACTTCTGAATCCAGACAACTGTTACTATTACTATCTTGTCTAACTTCAAAGAAAATCCTACTTCCTTCTCTATTTTCCTTTTCTTTTGTTCAATCTAAGGCTGGTTTGAGAATAACAGAAATCCCTCACTTCCTCATTTCTCTATAAGATTCCAACTTACAATCACAGTAGACTCCTTGGGGCAGTCTCTTCCCATGTGGGTCAGTTCTGCTACTTTCTTCAGTAAATTCATCTTCCTAGGAAGGAACACAAATCAACTTAAAAAAATTAAAAATTGTCCAACCCCAAACAATGTTGTACAAGCTAATTTTTTTAGAAAATTATTTCTCTTTTTCCCCTTCTAAATATTGCAATTATTCTGTGTAGGATTTTATGGTTGTATTAAGTATCAAAACAACTTAACAGTATTTATGGTAATGGACAGATTCCTAATATCCTCCAAATATATGGATATTTAGATGTCATTTATGATTTTTATAAAAAGGTTTTCCAGATCTAATGGCATGAACTTCTAAATATGTCTTTCTTTATACACAGTCTTTTCCACATTATATTTTTATATATTTATATATACCTATATATATATATATACATATATATATATATACACATTGGACACTAAATTTGTTAGTCAATCAACTTACATTTTTAATGTGCCTACCATATGGCAGACACTTCCCTACAGTACTGGGCTCTGGGCTAGAAAAAGTAGAGGGTCTGAGCCTGTGATTTAATAGTCATGATAAACTCCTGGGGAAAGTTAAACTCACTCTCCCAATGCAGATAAGCACCATTTTTTGACAAGTTGTTGTTTAAGAAAGAACCTTGAATAATAAGAGTTTGAGTGATTTACCTGGATCACACCATTCTTAAACTTTAGAGACCATTCCCTAACCCAGCTGCTCACTGCTGGTTTTGTCCACTATTCACCTTGCCATTTCTGCTTAAATTAGAGAGTATATGAATGTAGAGAAAAAAAATCTTAAGACTCTTATTATATACTCATTTCAATTTTCAGATCTGCAGATAAAAAAATTGTCAAAAGATGCACATACACACACGAGGACCAGCTCTTTATTTTTCTTTGACAATAGGAAAGGAAGAGGAGGGAGAGCCCTCATCACACAAGACCTATGAGTTATAGCAGGAGCAGAAAGAGTAACTGAACCGTCATACTCTCCCTCAATAGTGCTTTGTGCTACTCTTAGAGAGCAGCAGGGAAGTATTGTACCTAGCAGCTATGCAGGCTGTTGGTTATGGAACAATGATTCTTTGCCAGAAAAATATAAGAGAAGGCACAAAAGAGGAGAAGAAAATCTCTGGCAGGTTGGAAAGATTTGTTTTCATTACTATATCACCCTGTCTGCATGGCTAAAATTGAATAGGGTTGTCAACAAAGAGTCTTCAATAGATCTAAGCTTATATAGACATTAAATTCACTGGGTATTATAGGCTGAGCCACCGTCAGTTAGAGGTCACAATCTCCATTAGGTTTTGCATTAATCCCAACTAATTTTCCTAAAGCACAAGAGATTATGAAAAAGCCACTGATTATCAAATGAACTGGGTTCAAATCCTGTCTTGGTGACTACCTACCTTTAGTCATAAATATATTGTAAATTGCTTAATCTTTTTAGGACTAAATGTGTACATCTAGAAAAGAAAGTAATTGGACTAGATGATCTAGAAGGGCCCTTCTGACTCTAAACCTGACTCTATACGTGTGGGTGTGTTTAGGGAGAGCTATAATGCAAGATTTTTGAAGATAGGGTCTTTTTACTAGCTTGTAAAACCATGCTTTGCACTAAAGAGCTCAGCTTAGTTCTTTAGCATTAGGTCATTTGCATAGGAACCCAGAAGTAAAAACAAACAAAAACCCAAGCCCTCACCTAAATCAGCACCTTCTTGGTACCAAAATCAGTTTTCTACTCATCTCATAGCTGCTTCTCTTAGAATGATGAAAATAACAATAATAATAAAAATTAGCATTTATTTAGAGCTCTTTAGTTGCAAAACACTTCATACATACTTTTTATCCTCATAACAATCCTGTGCGGTTAGTGCTATTATTATCAGCTACATTTTATAGGTGAAGAAAGAGGCTCAGAGAGTGGCTTGCTGGGATTCATCAATAAGTGAGTGCCTCAGTCATAATTTGAAACCAGATTACTAGTCTTTCAATCTAGGATTTTTATGCTGTGAGTTACATAAGCAACCTAGTAGATATATTGTTAAAATGTAAATTGTTTTCATTTCTTATATCCCAGCCTTAGCAGAGTGCCTGATTCATAATAGTCAATTAATAAATTGATTTCTTGATTGATTGATTTTTCAGGGAGCAAATCATAGTTTTTAGATATAAAAGCATATATTAGTCCTAAAAAAACTTAACATAGATATAATAAAATAAAAACAAACCAGGAAATAATTAAATAACACATATTATATAAATAATAATAACAATATAATTATTAGAAGCACAAACACAGTACTAACATACCTATTATTTTACAAATTGATTTTTCACTTATGATTTCATGCATATTCTTACAACTCTAAGAGGAAGAGCAAATATTGCTCACACATGTTTTACCCAATATCCCAGTGGGTGATATAACCAGACTTCACGCCATTACATGAAACTAAGTCTCTTAAAGGGAGAAGAGCAGTGAAAGGAGAAAAATAGGTTGATATTGAATAGAGTACAATATTGAGAGCATAAAAGTAAGTGACAAATTACGTTATCATGGATAGGAATTTATATCTTGAAAAAAAAATCTATCATCTGTTTGGTGCAGTCAACAGAGTCTTAGACTCAAATATCTTGGTCTTTTTTTGGAGCATTTATTTGTAAAGTAACAATAGAATTACATTTTGGTGGGTTGACCTAACTAAAAGGTAAAATGACTTAAGTAAAGTTTCCATCTTCACAATTTACTCAGAGTCTAGGGAAAGAGAATGAGGTACTAAGGTTAATGGTTTGGCATTTGAAGGTGTTTAAAGTTAATCACTATATTTACACAGCTAATAATTTTCTTTATAAAAACAAATTCTAGTGAGGTTTACCACATCTACCAATCATTTCCAGTCTTTAGACAGCCAGGTATAGGAGCAAAAGCTATAGGGAAAACACATTCAGATGATTTGTCTCCTTAAAAGGGAGTTGAAAGATCTTTTCAGGTAAAAATGTTTTAGCTCATTCTACATGAACCTTAAACTCTCTACTCCTTTGATTGCTGTTTTGTTTTAAATGTACTTCCCTCCCATTTCCATTTTTTTTTGAGCTATCACCTTAGTCTGGGGGACTAAATCAAAGGTTGCAGAATAGATGGAAATTTTTCATTTGTTCTTGGATTAAGAGGTGTAAAGAATCTTGCAAATAACTTGTTCAATTTATTCATTTTAGTAAGGCAGAAGATGAATGCTTTCACCAAATTCACACAGGTAAAAAGTGTCAAAACTGGGATTTAAGGCCATGCCCCAGAACTTCCATTTTCATGCAATTTATCTGAGATTTAAATATCCATTTGAACAATCAATTTGTGTTCCTCTATCAGCTTGTTGGAACTGGGCAAATACTGAATTTAGATTTGTCTTGCTGAAGTGCTGACCTTTCTGTATTATCTGTCACTCAAACTCTCTGGATTTATTTCTTTATCTGTAAAATGTAAAATTAAAAAACCACAAATTATAATTTATAAATTATTCACTAAATATCAAGTCAATTATTCTAAGCTTGCTATAAAAATATAATTCCTTACCAAAAAGGAGGAAGGGAATTGGTAAACATTTGCAGATCCTATAATATAAAATGGGTAGATTAGATGACTTCTCAGGCTCCTTTTAATTGTAATGTTATGACTCTATAAATCTTAATGTTTTAAATGATGATTATGATGATGATGATGGTATTTATGATGTTGATGATGATGATGCTTGATGCACATGAATGACATTATGGCATATGGTTCTACTTAAAATCATATTAAACAGCTTCTCCCTCTCGTATAACAGTTGTCCAATGACATAGATTTGAATTCTCTAAGTGTACAATTATTAAAATAAATAAATGAAAAAGACTGAGAATTTTAGATTGGATTTGAAAATCAAATCAAGTCAATTTACAAGGATGATCAAATATCTTCCCTTTGCCAGGAAAGTCACATCAATCTTAAAACTATCAAGAAAAAAAGGCAACTCTGATTACACTGAAACCTACTGGTATCTAGAAATCAAAGCTCAACAGCAAAATAGATTCCTATGCAATACCAGTCTTCACAGCCACTCTTGGAACTACAAAATGAACAATGAACAATTTGGGAACAGCTCTTATGAAAATATGCAGACACACATATAAAAATGTTGAAAAATAGAGCTTCATCTTTCTTAGGCAACTATGTAAAGATTGACATTTTCTAATAAAAATGAAGAAGATTGTTAAACAATCTCAGATCACATGATAAGTGAAAATAAAAATACTTTTGGAATGAGCAGATTCATTTCATCAAACAGTGGAGGAGTCTGATAATTGGGATATGCCACTGAATGTATTAAATAAAACAAAAAATGGTACTCATGTGGAATTGTCTAAAGGTATGAAGATGATCATGATGACAATTTAGGACCAAGTCATCGTCACCAGAAATCATAAAAGTGTTGCTTTTAAACAGTCTAGATTTAGTAATCAATGTAGGAATACATAAGAAAATAATAGGAAATATGCAACATCTGTTCAATTTATCATCTGCACATTATCTATCAAGACAGAATCCAATTGGTAGTTAGAAGTACAAATCAGAAGATCATTTTCTTCATAAACAAATGTCTGGCAAATTCTCTTTCTATACTTACTTGTATCAAAGTTTCCTTGAGAATTTAACAAATTAATTGTACAAGAAATAGAGCATGATTAC
Source organism: Myrmecobius fasciatus (assembly GCA_023553655.1). Classification (NCBI taxonomy): domain Eukaryota; kingdom Metazoa; phylum Chordata; class Mammalia; order Dasyuromorphia; family Myrmecobiidae; genus Myrmecobius; species Myrmecobius fasciatus. Next base: position 276,740 of record JAJPUD010001993.1, read on the forward strand.
AGGCCAAATCATTCCTCAAAAATGCCTTGACATTATTATTATTTAGCAATAATTTTATCAATTAATAACTTACATAACTTATTTTATAAAGTGCTTTTTCAGAGGAAATATCAATTTGTAATGGCATGAAATGATATAACATTTATAAATAACATTAAAAGATAAAAAATTATGGAAAATGACTAGTTAAACATTGGCATTCCCAATATTACATGAAATGTAATGAAATTACATAGAATGAATTACATACTCTCCAAATATAGAGAAGAAGAAGTAGAAATTAAAATCACTTGGGAACAGGATGAAGTACAACTATATCATCTCTGTTGTCTAATCTGCTTTTAATGAGTCTGTAGAACATGGAAATCTATCCCATTACTTTTATTCAGCTGCAAAAAGTAGCTATATGATCCATCTGTAATAGTCTACAAAACATTTAAGGTAAAAATATTTTAACAAAATTATGTTTTATACCATTATTGTTTCCATCTTAACAATGATAAAGATGACAAACACAAGCTGAAAAAAAGATTTAAAAACACAGTAACAACAATCATTATAACATTTCCAATCATGATACCAATTTTAAATTTTTCTTTTCCAACAATAAAAAGGACCACAAATAATAAAATATACAAATTATTAACTAAATACCAAGTCAATTACTCTAAGGTTGCTGTAGAAATAATAATTTCTTACCAAAAAGGAGGAAGGGAATTGTAAAAATTTTCATATGCCATGATTAATATATTAAATTTTATAGAAATAGTTTTAGGACAGGACAGAGATTAAAATAGCAATGATAAAGGCTGACAATAGGCACGAAACACTGAAGTTTTAGAATATAACTTCAGGATTATATTTATGAAATGGGAGAAATCTAATAGGTGAACTGAAAGGTGCTTTATATGCAGCATCTCCATGTCACATATCTTGAGAAAGACCTATCAAACAAATGGTTATGCAGTGACCTTGTTTATAAAAATCAAAAGATTTATGACTGATATTAAATTATTATTATTATTGCTTTTTTTGAGACAATTGGGGTTAAGTGACTTGCCCAGGGTTACACACCTAGGATGTGTTAAGTGTCTGAGTCCAGATTTGAACTCAGAACTTCTTGACTTCAGGGCTGCTACTCTATCCACTGCACCACCTAGCTGCCCCAATTGATATTAAATTAAATTATTTGTCCAGGATCACATAGCTAGTAAATATTTGTGGCCAGATTTGAACTTGTGAAGATGAATCTTCCATTTTATAAAACCAGCAATCTATCCACTGAGTCACTTAGAGGTCTTGATACTAAAATAGTTTGCTAATTACTTTCTCTGCCTGAGGCCTCTTCTCACACAGCTACCAAAGTTGCATTTCCAAAGCACAGCTATGACCTTGTTATTCACCTGTTCATAAAGTTCTCGTGGATGCTTTTTGCTTCTATTGTAGAAAAAGAAATTCCTTTGTCTAGCATTGTCACTCACAAAGGGCTCCAATATATCTTTCCATAATTATTTATGCATTTTTATTTCATATAATCTTTTTCATCCAAAATAGAATTGTTGTTCCTCAAACACAGCACTCTATCTCCTGTTTCCATGCCTTTGCTGATCCTTGCTTCTATACTTAAAATAAGCTTCCTCCTCACCACCACTTCTTAAAATTCTTTGCTTCCTTCAAAGTCAAGATCAAGTGCCATTCGCTCCACATCTTCTGGTATCTCATTACATTACTTTATATATAGCATTATCTATATTGTATTTATCAGTATGTATTTTTACATCCATTTTTGCACACATTTTTTCTCATTTAAAGATATAAACTCTAAGAACAGCGACTCCTTTAAAAAAAATCCCAAGGACCTACTCAAATGTCCAGAATATATTGGGTGCTTAAGAATTATTTGTTCATCATCATTATCACTAGTATTTATAGAGGGCTTTAAGGTTTTTCAAAGTGTTTTACAAATATCTTATTTCATCTTCACAATAGTTATGGGACATAATTTTTACCTCCATTTTAAACATGAGAAAACTGAGGTAGAGGTGAAAAACTTTTTCAGGATCACATAGCATGTCCAGTGTTCCATCTCTTATATTACCTAGTTATTGATAGATTCATTATGGGAATTATTAAGGATCAAAGGATTTCTCAATTCTAGCACTAACATAAACAAGAAATTCTGCTTCAATATATCCAGTTAATGGTAATGCAAATATTTCCCAAAGACCTTCAATGATGGAGAGCTCTTTTTTTTTTATAAGCAACGCATTCTAGTTATTGGGGTCTCTCATTATTAAAAAGCTTCTTTGCATTAAGTTTAATTATCTATCTATGCAACCTCTATCCATTGCTTTTAGTTCTGTCTCCTGGAGAAAAAAGGGCAAACATCATGATTCGTCCAAGTGAAAGCCCTTTAAATACTTGAATGCAAATCTTATGAGCCTGCTGTATATTTTCTTCTCTTGATAGTTTTCAATAGGATCATCTACTCCTAAGAAAGTAATTTGTTGGCATGTACTTTCTTCTTCCTTCCCATTTCCCTAAAGCACCTTTCAAAGGCTGCTTACCTTTTGATATTGCCCAATAAGGTAAAGGGTACTCCCTTTGAATTTGGTGGCACTTAATATTCTAAGTTTCTTCACTGGGTTTTTGTATAAAATTTTTCTTATGGAAGGAATGAGCTCTGTCTTCCCTCTATTTCCTATTTCTTTTTCTTCTTGTATACTTCAGAGCTACATTTAAGCATTTCTTCCTTCATGAAGTCTTTCTTATTCTCCCAGCTGCTAGGACCACCCCATGCTTGCCTCAAATTGCCACATCTATTTTGTATGCATTGGGTTTGTTTCTACATGTGGACATACTGTCTCTCTCAGAGAATGAAAGCTCTTTGATTACTGTTTCTGTTTGATTTTGTATCCTTAACACTGTAACATATTAAATGTGAAACATAAGAATTGAATAATAAATTATTGTGAATTGATTGATACAATATTGATTACCTTTGACAGAATATAAGATCCCTAAGGATTATTATATATATTATATATATAACATATTATTATATAAGGATTGTTTAATTTTTGATTTTGTATTATCAGGACCTAGCATATAATATGTAATTAATACATATGAATTGGTTTAGGGATTACCTTTATATCTAGGGTTATGGTGTGCTCAAGAGGATCAGCACTTTCAATGTGAGAATTTGCCATTTCGTTTCAGGTCTTCTCATCCACCTTTGGTGTCATTATCTGAACTATTACCTTTGGTTATAAGAAGCTGTATAATGTGCAGTAGCTACACCTTAATAAATTGTCTGAAAAGATGGGCTAAACCAGGTTGAAGGTAATAAACAGGCCTCAAACCTGTCAGTGAATTAGGGGAGTGTCTACCCTAAGATTAGGAATTCTTTCCTTAATAGAATGGGCATACAACAACAGTTTTTCCTAACATCCATGAAAGTGGCTGAAGCAGGGATTGTGTAGTACTTAGAGCTTGTCCAGACATGAAGATACCATGGTTATCTTCTTCACTGGGACTATCACCTGTCATCTTGACTTTTGTCCTGTCACTGGACTTCAATGACTCAGAAAGAGAAAGTGAGGCTGATGACTTTGTGCAGCTCTGCCTTACTTAAATACAGTTTATCCAGGAATCAAGACATTACCTCATAATGTCATTGGTGCTCTTTGAAAATTAAGAACATGAAGACACAACAAAATAGAGGAGAAAAGATTGGGACTCACTTGAGCTCTATTTCCAACCCCTCCAAAGACCTTTATCCCTGAAGTGCCAGAACCCACAAAAGGATGAAGTGAAAAAAAATTTTTGCCTTCCCCAATCTACCCTTCTTTCTACAAGCTTAAAAGTTTGGCAGAAAAACTCTGTTGCACAAGGGTGAGAATGGAGAACAGTTTGATGAAGGTCATGGTCAGCTGAGATAAGACTATAGCAAATAAGAAATAGGTCTAGGGTGTGAATGAATCAGCAACTCCAGTGGCTGGTCAGATGGAGATTACAAGGGTCTTTTTGATGGCATTAGGAACAGAATTCTGTTGCTTTGCCCATGGATGAAGAGGAACACTACCACATTAGAATTTATAGACAGTAAGGAGTAGGGACCTTTATCACATAGCATAAAAGAGTGCTTGTGGTCACTCATGGACCAAAGCACAAGCCAGGAGAGTAGTAAATACACTTCTTAGATTATGCAACCTTAGAAAAACTGAAAACGTATAGGTCCTTAGAAATACCTCTGTACACAGCTGCACAAAACCCTTGAAACTTGGGACAGTGCACCTTCCACTTTGGAAGCAGAACCTCATTTTAGCAAAGAGTTAAAAAGCAAGAAATAGGCTGAAAAAAATGAACAAACAGCAACAAAAAATTCTGACATAGAAAATTACTATGGTAACAAGAAAGATCAACATGCATTCAGAAGATAGCAAAGTCAAAACTCCTACATTGGAAGCCTCCAAGAAAAATATGAATTGGTCTCAGGCAATGAGAGAAATCAAAAAGGTTTTTAAAAATCAAAGAAGAGAGGTCAAGAAAAAATTGGGAAGAGAAATGAGAGTAATGTAAGAAATTAAAAGCTTGATAAAGGAACAACAAAAAAACTCTGAAAAAATAACACCTTAAAAATAGAATAAGCCAAATGATAAAAGAGGTACAAAAATTCATTGAAAAGGAGAATGCCTTGAAAAACACATTTAGACAAGTGGGAAAAATAAAAAAAAGTCACTGTAGAAAAGAACTCATTATGACATAGAATTGGCCAAATGGAAAAGGAGGTATTAAAGCTCATGAAAAAAATAATCTCATGTATACATGTA
>JAJPUD010001993.1:291523-302758 GCA_023553655.1 Myrmecobius fasciatus
TCTCTCTCTCTCACACACATATATAAAAATACACACATTTATGTATGCACACATATGTGTGTCCCTGTATGTACACACATACATACTCATATACCCTTCCCTTTTTAACCAATTCCTGATGAGAGTAGGATTCCAGAATTACCAGTTCTCCTATCCCATTTAATTCCTCTGTGTCAGTTCTACATCTTTCACTTCATTTGTATAATTACTCTTTTTACCTTTTCCTACATTGCTTTACTTTTTAGAAACACATTGTACTCAGCTCTACTCCAATCTTTCTTTTCAACTGCCCAATTACTAATGATAATCTTAGACATACGGTTTACATTTCCAGTTTTTCCTTACAGAATTCCCTGTAATTAGAATACAATGTTTATCTTATATTTCTCTTGGATCTTGTATGTCAAATTTTCCACTAAGTTCAGGTCTTTTTGCAACCAAATTCTGAAGTCTGGCAATTCAGTGAATGTCAATTTTTTTCAACTAGGATTATGGTTAACTTTGCTGAAAATGACATTTTTGGCCATAACTCTAGTTGTTTTGCTCTTCAATATAAGATGTTCCAAGACCTGGAGTCTTTTGATGTAGCTGCCACTATTTGTTCCTTGTATGTTGTCCTATTATTTCCTGATCTTTTATAACTTTGATTGCTTTTGCTTGTACATTCTATTTTTAAGGAATCATCTTCTTCCTTAGGATTCTGCATCTCCCTTTCTACTTGATTAGCTTTCTTTTCATAATTTTCTTTTCTTGTATAGTTATTTTTGAAATTTTTTCCCTCAATTTCTCATTCGATTTTTAAGTCTTTTTTGAATTCTTCTACAAATTCTTTTTGGGTAAGTGACCATTTGAAATTACTCTTTGGGCTAAAAGACACTTTTTTTGCTGAGGCAATTGAGGTTAAGTGACTTGCCCAGGGTCACACAGCTAGGGAATGTTAAGTGTCTGAGACCAGATTTGAACTCAGGTCTTCCTGACTTTAAGGCTGGTGCTCTATCCACTGCGACACCTAGCTGCCCTAAAAGACACTTAAAAAAAAATTCTGTATTCTCCTCTGAAAATGAACTCAGCTTTTCTATATTCTCCCAATAATTTTCTGTGGGTGTGTTGTTTTTTCTTTGCCTGCCCATCATGATCATGTATATGTATATGTATACACACACACACACAGAGCTTGTTATTTAAATTATTTTTAGTTGTGTGTATAGGTGCTGGTACCTCTAGTCTCAGATCCTTCATCAGATCTTCTTTAAGGTTTGGAACTAAAACCAAGAACTTCTTTTACAGGTGCCCACAGCCAGCAGCACCCCTGCTCTAGGCAGAGTGCTTCTGCAATATCCAGGTTTGGGCTGATTTCTTCATATCCGGGGGTATTTTTTAGTGCCACAATTGGTGCTGGTGTCCCTTATCAGCAGAAGTTTTCTCAATTGTTCTCTGGTTAGATGTCCAAGGTCCCACACTGTCTAGGAGGTGAAAATTTTTGTGGCTGGGCCTAAGGCTACTTCAAAGCCTAGATAGCCCCTGGGTTCACTTCTTGCTACTTCAGTGAATATAGTATGGAGATATGGTCAAACCTCCGTCCTGAGGTGTTTCTTCAGATTTTCTCCCTGGAGGACCATTGCTCTGCCTCAACTCCCACTTTATTTTTCATCATTCTACATTTTCCTTGAGGCACTATTTTGTCCTGTTTAAGGGGAAAATCTGGGGAGTGAAAATTTGTGACCCACTCTGCCATCTTCCTGGTAATATAGGACTTTTAAAATACATTTTACAAATGAGGAAAAGCTAGCAAAGTGAATTATTTGTAGTGATAATAGGATCATAATATTAGAGCTGGAAAATCTCAGAAATTGTATAATCCAAGGCTAACATTTTATAGATGAAGAAATCAAGGCCTGGCAAGTTAAGGGATTTGCCTAAAGTAACATGGGTACGAAATATCAGAGGGGGGTAATTGGGACCAAGGTCCTTTTACTCCAGCAAGTGTATTTTTGTGACATGCAAGTAAAATAATACATATTTTAAGAATATTTCATAGTGAAAATAGGATTTAGAACTAGAATCAACCTTAAAGTTCATTCCAATACTTTTACTTTAGAGATAAGAAAACTGAAGCCTCATAAAATTAAAGTCACATAGATAATAAAAACCAGAACCAAGTTCCAAATCTAAGTGTTCTGACTTCAACACCATGATCTTTTCCATTATAAGAGAAGTACCATATTAAAGACACAATAAAGTTGTTAAAAATTACATAATGCCTATTTTGTGATATAAAACACTAGTTCAATTCATGAACCCCATTAGCTTAACTACTGTCATTAAATGATAACATGGAATGTGTTTTTATTTTATTCTCATATTTTTCAATTGAGTTTATATTGAAAATGTAGTTGAAGTCCAACAATATTATTTTATATTTAATGATTTTAATAATTGCACAATCTAATAAAATAGCTTCTTTTTATTTAATTAAATGAAATGAGATGAGTATATTATGAATCTCACCTTCTTCCTACATGGCGATCTATCTTGTCATTCTAATTTATTTAATCAAATTATTCAATCCTTTTATATTAAAGGTGTTAAATTTTAAATCTATTATTTACCAATTTTCCCCTTTGTGTTGAATTTTACCTCCTTTTTAAAGTCAGTACTTTAATTCTGACTAGTTATTCTGATATTAATTTGATGCTAATCTATATCCACAAAGTAACCATTCCAAAGACCATTTATTTACTACTGCTATCCTAAATATTTTCACTTTGCTGAAGTTGTTAAATTTTTGCAAGCTGGTTGATATTTAACCAGCTTGAATAACAACAAGGGTGTGAATCTAAATGGAGGGGCAGAAGAAATTTGATCCAAATCAAACAAACTTTTATTAGTCTAGTCACCTACTCTGTAATATATATGTGTGTGTATTTATTTATTTAACATACTAGATATCAGGAATAAAAAGAAAAAAAATCAAAGAAAAACAATTTAGCCCTCTAGGATCTTATTAGGAAAGAATATCTTATAAACAGAACAAAGATATATTTCACTAGATCAATTTGTCTCTTTTCTTTGTTTCTCTTTCTTTTACTTGATTTTCCATAGAAAATATCATAAAGGAAAGAAAAACATCTTGGAAGTCAATGGATTGAATATAAATGTGAAGTGAGAAAATGCAAGATAAAAATGAAGAGGATAAAAATGTCCTTAAGCCCAATGGTCATGTCTTCTGGTGAGATATATCATAATTTAATTCTGGCACCCCCATGGCTAACTCTGGTTGACAATTTTTCAAAGATGAAAATTATTTGGAACCTATCCAAGATCATGCTTTAAATCAAACTGTTCATAAATCAGTTACTCTTTCACTATGAATAGGCAACCTGGAGGAGTGATACCTTGGGGGGAACAGACCATGCTGGTATCTGTCTGATTCATGCTGTTTCTTAAGTTGATTAACGGAAGGATTATTGGTGCAAGTGTTTTTATTTTGTTGTTGTTGTTGTTTTTAAATAAAATATTCAAACAGGCTTGATTTTTTTCTCCTATGAAAATTTCTATTAGACTAATGATTTAGTCTCTCAAAAATTTACTTAAATATGAAATGTGCCTCACTTGTCATTTCAAAATGGGAAAATTATTACTTAGAGCTGCAAGTGTTACATGAGTTCATTTTCATCTTTAGCCACCTCTTCACCCCTTGAATCCACATAGGGCAACTCTCACAGGATTGAAAAAAGCAAATGAGCTTTCATGTAATTGTGATGAGCGTGCACTTCTGTACAGGTAGACCCAGCTAGTGGGTGCCTAGAAATTTGGAGGTAGCTTTATAATAGACAATTTTCATCCCCCCTACCCACACTAACTCTCTTTCTCAAATTTTTCCCTCCTTGTATCGCAATTTTTTTCTCATCTTCACCCTAGAAATCTTATAGTTAGCTGATCTCCTTTATTAACAAATTAATATTTTCATCAATTCCTCTATCTCTGTGTATTGGGATTGTTTCATCTGTGCCCCTCACAATATCTTTAATATAATAGGCTGAAACTAGGAATATTGACTTTTATTTTTATTTCTGAAAATCCAGCTCATATTTTATTTTTATTTATTTAATTAGATTTGCATTACTAAAATATATACACATCTTTCTCCCACCTCCTAAACTATAAGCTCAACCAGGGCAGGACTTATCTCATATATGTTTTAGTGTATTTCATGAGGCTTAGTGTAGCTTCTTAAATAGACAAAAGAAATTCAAGAATTAAAGGAAATCTAATTGGATCAGTTTGTTTTTATAAATGAAAAAAATAAAATGCATTCCCTGAGTGTTGTGCCACAGTTCCCATGTCTCAGTTTCCCTCAGTTGCTCTGTTCTGCCCCAAAATAGCAACCTCCTTCCTTCTGACCATCAGAAATGGACTCACATTCCAATGAAGTCGTAAAACCTCCATATGTTCCATCTTGACATACCCCTTATCTTTTGGCTTCAGACTTACTGTTTCCTAGTTCTGTCCTAAGCTTCCTTTACTCCCTACCTCTCAGAACTGAATTGATAGCCCTTCCCAGAACTAAATTTTCCTCCTCCCCCTTCCCCAGTGCTCAACCCCTCCTTCTGAGTTCTTTGTTCAGTCTGAGCAAAGGAGGTCTATAAAAATGTTATGACCAAACTTACTATTTGCTGGACCTACTTGAGATCCAGTCAGCTGTCATGTCTGCCAGTCTAACTCTCTGGTCTGGACCTGCTTGAGATCCAGTCGGCTGGCATGTCTGTCAGTCTAAACTCACAATGGACTGTGTGCTTTGAGACAAGAGTCCCAACAGTCCCGATCCATAGCTATGGATTCTGAACTCTCAATTAACATCAATAAAGTATTACCTAATCTCCAATGTATGATACTGCCTCAGTTTCTCCCTGAGCATTACAGAGTACTTGTGCCATATCTAAAGTTAAACCATATCACTACTACTCTTATTATTCTCACCATCACCACCAAAAGCATTATCATGTTATCATCAGTGATAGTTATAATAATAGTCGTCATCATCATCATCATCATCATTTCTACAGGATGCTATCCACTTTCCCACTATTAGTCCTCCAGTCATTAGCAGTAGCATTCAAGCAACAATTCAAATTCTATGTAATTATTCAATTGTTGTAATTAGTGTCACATGCCACTTTTTAAACACAAGAATAAGAAAGCATGTTATAATATTCCTGCTGAATGAACATACTTTTAATGGGTAAAAATATAAATTGCCAGTTATAGAAAAGAATAGGGATCATATAAGGGAATTAAAATATCCTTTCGTCTACCCCCACCCCTTCTAGGCTCTTCTACCACCATTACTCAATAACCTTTCCTCTCCTGAGATTTACTCTATCCATATTTATAACCCAGTAAAGATTCTGGTAGCTGTTACCTAGTGACTCTAGGATACTCTTCTTATTTCCTCAACAAGTTTGATGCCTTGTTTGCAGTATTTTTTCGACAACTCCTGTCTTCTTACTAGATGAGTTCCAGGTATTAATATTTTCTAGGAAATCATAACTTCTCAATTTATCAATTTACTTATTTCCAATAACCTAATATTATGCCTGTACACAGCTACATACAAAAATTTTAATAACTTCAATTTGTCATCATACACAAGTGTTTTCCTTCTGTGTCCTTGAACACTGAAATTCCTTTATCTTATCACAGTCTTTTGTCAGTATATTTTTAACTATACCTTGCAACTACTAACTCTGCATTCTCATGGTGCTTTTCAATTTCTCCACCTCTCAGTTCTTTTTTAGGTCATCACACTTGCATGAGTTATACTGTGCCCCTTTCTCCACATTTTGAATCTTTGAAAAACCAGTTCAATTCTATACTATCCTAGTCTTCGAATGCCTTGACCTTTTATCCTATTGCCAATCTTCTGCAAGACTCAATCCTTGGATTATTCCCACTATCTGCTGCTTTTGTCCCAATTTTGTATTGCTGAAAAAAATACTGAAGAAAAATCATGAAAGGGAAGAGAATGATCTTCTACAAAATTATGCTACATAATTTTCACTGAAATTCATCATTTCAAGGAAATCCTTTTACACCTCCATAATCAATGAATTATCTCACCATAGCAACTTTTCCAAACCTTTCATACCTCTTTAAACTATCCATGGCTTCTCCTACACCCTATAATTCTGTCACTTATCATTAAATTCCTTGAAAAAGATATCTACATTTGATGTCATTATTTCATTTTTCTCTCACTCTCTTCATAATTCTCTGTATTCTGACTTCCAAACTCATTATTTAGTTGATATTTTTATCTCCACATTATTATTGATTTCTTCATGGCCAAATATAATGGCCATTTTCTGTCATTATTTGAACCTCTCTTTAGACACTGATATTTGCAAATCATCCACAACTCCTGACTCCCTTTTCTAATCTCATGATGCTATTCTTTTCTAGTTTTCCTCCAATTTTTCTGATGACTCTTATTTAGTCTTCTCTGTCAGATGGCTACTGCTAGCCATGAGTGCCCCCTAAGGATCTGTCAAGTATTTTCTTTATTCTTTACTCTATGTTTTTTTTTTTTTTGCTTTTTGCCAATTGATTTTGTCATCAATTATGACCATTATTCAGATTATTCTAACCTATATTTATACATTTTCATTCTTTCACAGTGGATAGAGAACTGAGCCTGAAGTCAGGAAGACCTGAGTTCAAATTGAGCCTTCAGATACTTATTAATGGCATGATCCTGCACAAATCACTTTACACAATTAGTATTAGTTTCCTCATCTATAAAATGAGCTAGAAAAGAAAGTGGCAAACTACTCTACCTTTGCCAAGAAAATCCCAAATGGGGTCATAAAAAAACAGACACCTTGATGTTTTTTAAAAATTTAGCTACCTTGTCACACTGGCCTCTTTGCTGTTTCTTGAACATGATACTCCATCTTCCAACTGTGCATAGTTTCACTGGCTGTTTTGGATGCCTGGATTCACTTCCTTTTAATCTCTATCTTTTACTTCACTGCTTCTTGCAAATATGAGATAAAGTACAGTGTCTCATGTATAACAGCTTCCTAACAAGTATATATTGACTTGATTTCTAGCTACATTTTGAAAGAAAAGACATGTTCTGAAAGATGGAGAAGCAGATCTGAGGTATTCCAAAGAGGAAGAATAGCATAAGCAGAGATTAGTATATATCCAAATCCAAAGATAATATATTTAGAAATTCCAAAAAGAAATTATACTATTCCCATTTCCCCCAAATAATGTGTACGTGTGTTTATACAGTATGTATATATGTATATATAACCAATGTATACCCTTGTGAATCTAGATACATGTATACAAACATATGTGTATAGATATACGCATATCTGTGTATGTATATACAGACAAAAGCATATACCTATCTATGTATGTGTATTTATACACACATAAATATGCTTATTTGAAACTTTTGTCTTTCAAAATAGGATGTTTTCCATAATTTTAAAAAAATATGAAAATGAACCTTAAAAGGGGCACCTAGGTGGTACAGTGAATAGAGCACTAGCCCTGAAGTCAGGAGGACCTGAGTTCAAATCTGATCTCAGACATTTAACATTCCCTAGCTGTGTGACCCTGGGCAAGTCACTTAACCCCAATTGCCTCAGCAAAAAAAAAAAAAGAAAATGAATCTTAAACTAACAACAAATTTTTACCTTGACAGTTGAGAAAAAAAAAACTTCTGTCATAGAGAAAAGAATCAAAGATCTAAAAGTTGATCAGAAATCTAGATGAATCACAAGAACCTATATTTGAACAGGAATTCCTTATTCACCAGGGTTATTTATATAACCAATAAGATGTAGATCTATGTTTTCTCAAGTTCTTATTAACTTTTAAATGTATAGTCCCTTCCCCTACTGAAAGAGAACTTGCATATAAGAGGTAGAGCATCCTTCTGAGACCATGCTCTGACCAGCCCTTTGTAGAAGATGAAGATGTATGCTAGGAGAGTAAACATATTGGAGACGCAACTGGGTTAGAGAACTCATAAGTGGCAGGAAAAGTCTATCCATAATACTCACATAGAACTTCCTTATTCATCAAAAATGGCATATGTTGACTCAATACAGAGGAGCAAGAAACCTGAATGTTCAGTACACTGGACTTAAAGGAAAGGAAACTAGATGACTGCTAAAGACAGGCCTATCCTCCAAGAAGTTTTTTTAATCACCTTCTCCTCATTTTCTTTATGAATATTTTAAAGAAAATCTTGTTTGATATTAATAGTCAGATGGATATCAAAAACTTTATTTCTTGTCACAGCCTTTTAAAAAGTATTATATGATTTTGATTTATAAATGGAAGACAATATTGTAGAAGACAACAGTTTGCTTTACTAAACTAAATACTTTGTAATCATTGGAAAGTAAATACCATGGTGACTCATTTGCTCTATATCTCTTGATCAATTGGCTGTGTGTAAAATGTAGTCTGCTGTAGAAGTACTTGCAAAAGCTTATTTTTTTTCTCATACTTCTCTTAAGGATGCCTTAATTGTTGTTCAGTTGTGTCCAACTCTTCATGACTCTATTTGGAGTTTTCTTGGCAAAGATATTGGAGTGGTTTGTCATTTTCTTCTCCAGGTAATTTTACTGATGGAGAACAAGAAGGAAACAGGATTAAGTGACTTGCTTGGGATTACACAGCTAGTAAGTGTGTGAAGACAAATTTTAACTAAGAAACATGAATCTTCCTGACTCCAGGTCTGACACTCTGTCAACTAATCCATCTGGCTGCCTAATACTTTCATTACAGTTTCATAAATTTTGGTAGTGATGCCAAATTAAGCATGTGGATTTGTAGTTGTTAATGTTATTTTTCACTTTTTTTAGTTATTGCAGTTATATGGCTCTGTGACTTCATTAAGAATGTAAGAATTCATATTAAATGTCATAGAAGGCATAGTGGAGGAAAACATAGTGATTTTGAAGGAATGCATAATAGATGAATGCCTGGAAAGAAGAGCTGGTCATGTGATAACACCAAAAGATAACCAATAAATAATTTTCACATTTCACTAATAAGTATATGCCAGAACATGTTTAGCAGGTTTATGGGAAGACATGGGCCAGAGTCAGAAGATTAGGAAGCACATTGAATTACATCATTTGAAAAATATGATAGAAAGCATGAAGAAGAGGGTGTACAAAGGTCAGTTACAGAATATGACACTTAAGCTGAAATTTAAAATGAGTTATTTTTAAATTAGTAAGAAGATAGCCATTGTAGGCAAGACTACTGGAAATGGAATGGGGAGAGATAATTGTGCCTGTTTACTTGGCAAAAAGTGGAAAAGAAGAAAGTATATTTAGCAGTTAGAAAATAATCCATGAATTCTGACAAAGAAGTTTCTATAGAGGTGTCAAGGCAGAAAACAGATTCCAGGCCAGATTTTAGGAAGTTGAATAATAAGTTTGGTTGTTTGAAATTGAAAATAAGACTGCCTGGATTATTTTGTTTAAATGGCACTGAAAGGAAAGAGATGGGACCTTACATAACAAAGAAATGGGAATTGAGGGATGTTTACATTTTTTTAAAGAGAGAGCAAACATGAATATGCTTTTATTCCAAAATGAAAAAGAAGATTGGAGATGTTTGGCAATATAATATCCTAGAAGAAGCAGTTCACCATGAAATGAAAGAAAAAAGCATATTTTTGGCAAAGAAGTGGGCTATCTTTCCCACTTCTGAGCAAGAGGGAATGGAAAAATATGTGCGTGATGATATTTTTTTTCTTTTAAATGAAGGGAAGTTAAAAGACAGATCAATAGTGTCAAATTTCATCAATAATTCAAGAAGGAATGTGGTTTTAAAAGGAAGAAAATAGCTTTTTAAAAAAGTGATAGGGTTATAAATAATGACTTAATTAAATACCTTTGCTAGAACATTTGCAAGGGGTTAGATTGTAAGTAAATCAAGTAAGTAAAAAAATGTAAGGGATTCTGAATGAAAACTATTCATTCTACATGTGTGACAGTGGAAATAAGGGACAAGACCTATTGTAGGTATTATAAAGGTGGAAAGATCATAGATTAAGAATTGATAGGGAATTCAGAAGCCATGTTTTTATTTTGTAGATGAAGTAATTGAGTCCAAGGGAAATTAAATAATTTGTTTAAGCTCATTGAATAAGCATTATAGGTAGGATTTGAACCTAGGACATATATATATATATATATATATATATGTATATATCTTATATGTATATGTATATCTTAGAATATGACCAAATGACCCTTATATATTTTTAGCCAGAGGGCAAGATGTGAGTAGAGAGAGAGAAATTGAACAAAGAAACTTAGGAGAGGGGGGCATATGAGAGAGACAGACTGAGAGTGAGAGAGACACAAACAGACAAACTACAGACAGACATAGCAACACAGAGCCAGAGCTAGTGACACAAATAAACAAAGAGACAGAGACAAACCAAAAAAGGCAAAAAGAGAGACAGAAGGAATGAAACACAGAGAAAGACAGTGAAAGAGAGACAGATTGAATGGAATAAGGTCTCAGAGGAGGAAAGGATAAATGGAACAGTGAACCTTGGTATTTAGGAGAGTCAAACATTTTCTAAGGTTGAAGTAAGAGAAGGAGAATGGAGATACAGAGAGATGTTGTGGCAAAATGGGGGTAAATTCTTGTAGTTAATGTGAGAGAAACTTATTTCCATATAAAATAGATAGCAAGAGATGACATGATGGTCTACTTAGAGAACCCTAGAGAATCAACTAAAAAACTATTAGAATTAATCCACAACTTTAGCAAAGTTGCAGGATACAAAATAAATCCACATAAATCATCAGCATTTTTATACATCACCAACAAAATGCAACAGCAAGAGATACAAAGAGAAATTCCATTCAAAATAACTATTGATAGTATAAAATATTTGGGAATATATCTGCCAAGGGAAACTCAGGATCTATATGAGCAAAACTACAAAACACTCTCCACACAAATAAAGTCAGATCTAAACAATTGGAAAAACATCAAGTGCTCTTGGATAGGTCGAGCGAATATAATAAAGATGGCAATACTACCTAAACTAATCTATCTATTTAGTGCTATACCAATCAAACTCCCAAGAGATTATTTAACTGAACTAGAAAAAATAACGACAAAATTCATCTGGAAAAACAAAAGGTCAAGAATTTCAAGGGAATTAATGAAAAAAAA
>JAJPUD010001993.1:303158-342987 GCA_023553655.1 Myrmecobius fasciatus
GATGATCAATTTTGATGGACATGGTTCTCTTCAACAATGATGTGATTCAAACCAGTTGTGCTGCGATGAAGATAGTCATATACATCCAGAGAGAGGCCTGTGGGAACTGAGAGTGAACCACAACACAGCATTTTAACGCTTTCTGTGAATATTTCCATGCATTCTGTTTTCCTTCTTAGGTTGTTTTTTTTTCTTCTTCTCTTTCTAGATCTGATGTTTCTTGTGCAGTAAGATAACTGTATAGATATGTATACATGTATTGTATTTGTCATATAATTTATCCTATCTAGCATGTATTAGATTACCTGTCATCTAGGGGTGGGGGGCGGGGGGAGGGAAAGGAAAAGCTTGGGAAAAAAAAGTTTTTTTTGCAAAGGTCAATGTTGAAAGGTCACTCATATGTTTTGCAAATAAAAAGCTTTATTAAAAAAATAGATAGCAAGGTCATCTACTGAGTGACATGATGAGATTTTTTAAATGCAGTTCACAATAATGGTACCTTGTTATATAATCTTGTTAATGGATATCCTACTCTCACCACTGCTATAAATGAAATCATAATAACATTTTGTGGGAGAATCCCACTCACAATATTCTCTGTAAAGTAGGAAGGTAATTTATGTGTTTTTACTGAGTATAAAGTTTTATAGTTTTGTTTCAGGAATGCCCATGTAACATTGAATACCTCTACCTAACTGTAGAATATGTTCTTTGGCTATAGGGTAGATTCCAGTTTGAACTAGGTAAATATTATTTACTCAGTAAAAAAAAAATAAAGAAATTTACATAGAAGCAATGAAAAAAGAAAGACAAATTCATGCTACAGGAAAATATTCCTCTAATTTTGCTTGTTGAAAAAAAATGATATGAAATAAAATTGTCATTGAGACTTTTGCACAAAAGTTTCCTTTAAAAGAAGGAAATGAAGCAAGCACTACTTGTGAGATGGAGGTTCTCTTCAACAAATCTTGTTCTAAAGATGATTATAATTATCAAATTTTTGCCATGAATGTAATCACCATCAAAGGAGTTTAAAACAAAAGGTATAAAAGGAAATGTAATCTAGATCCCAGCTTCTCAAATTATGGTGCACAATACCATCTGGAGTTTTGTAACTAAATGTGGGGTTTGCAAAATTATGATTTATTATCAGCAAATGTTTGATTTGTATGCTTGTTTTATAATTATATACTTGAGGATCACATATAAAAATGTTTTTCAGGTGAAAAGAGTTTGCAAGTAGAAAAAGTATGAGAAGTTCTGATTAAATTACTCGGATTTTAGAGAAGTATCTACCAAGTGACTCATATTATTAGTGAAAAGATGGCTGATATAGGTCAATATCTTCCTTCCTTCCTTCCTTCCTTCCTTCCTTCCTTCCTTCCTTCTTTCCTTCCTTCCTTCCTTCCTTCCTTCCTTCCTTCCTTCCTTCCTTCCTCTGTCCTTCCCTCCCTCCCTCTTTTCTTTCTTTCATTCTTTTTATTCTTTCTTTTTTCTTTTATTCATTTTTTGTCTTTTTTTCTCTTTCTTTTTTTCCTTTTATTTTTCCTTTCTTGCTTCTAAAAATTACTGATTTGGTCAATGGTAACAATTTCATGATTAGCAAATCTGGAGATGACAAAGTTGGAAATGATAATCAGGATGATGGAGGAGTCAAGATCCAAAAATAAATCTTATTAGTTAGGCTCATTGAGCTGAAATTAATAAGGTGAGTTTTAATAAAGACAAGTAAATATTTTAATTAAATACAAAATCTAATCAAATATACAAGTTAAAATGGGAACATCAAAACTAGATAGTAATGTGTCTGAAAAATTCAGATATATTAAGTTCAATATTAAGACAATATAAGCAAGATCAAAATAACTGAGTCTAATAAGTAATCTTAGCATGCACTTAGAAGTAGTGTCCAGGACAAGAGAGATCAAGGTCTTTCTGCAATAGTTAGGCCACATTTTCTATATTGTGCTCAGTTCTGGGGATCACATTTTAATAAGAGTAATGATGGAATGGAAGGTGTCTAGAAAAATAAATCAGTATGGTGATGGAAATCTGATTTAAACATGTAAAAATTAGTTTAGAGAAATAAAGATCTTTAACTTGGAGAAGAGTTGACTCAAAAGGAACATTATATCTTTAAGTGAGTATATATGGGCATGTCATATAGAAGAGATTAAATTTATTCTGCTCAGTAGTAAAGGGTAGAACTAATAACAATGGATGTAAATTTTAGAGAAATGTATTTAGGCTCAAGGATAAACTAGATAAATCAATATACAGGAGAAATTATTTCAATTGTTTCAATCACGTCTGACTCTGTGACCTCTTTTGGGGTTTCCTTGGCAAAGTTTCTGAAGTAGTTTTTCATTTCCTTCTCCAGCTCATTTTATCAATAAGGAAACTAAGGCAAACAGGGTTAAGTGACTTATTTAAGGTTAGGAAACTAGTAAATATCTGAGGCTGAATCTGAATTCAGGTTTTCCTGACTCTAGGAGGTGCTTTATCCATTGCACTAGCTAGCCATACAAGAGAAAAGTCTGTGTTGTGTGTATGCACATACATTTATACACATACCTAAATTTATAGACATACAAATACGTATACAAACACATTCAATTAATGAAAGAGAAAAATGGCAAATCACTGAATTTGTATTACAACCTAAACATTAGAAAAGTAACAAAATAAATGTAACAATGTCAAAATAGAAAACTTGAAAAACTACAGACTAGCAATAAAAAAACCAAAATAATAATATAAAAATGAAAAACAGTAAAAACCATCTAATTGAAAAAATATATTCTTTTTTTAAAGCCAGTTAAAATAAATACAAATGCTCTGATTTTTAAAAGAGGAGGAAATCAAATGGTTTATGTTAAAGATAACTATTCACTGTAACTAAAATGAAATAAAGGAAACTCTCAGACACTTTTTTTCAATAATATGAAATTAAAAATTGCAACAAAAAGAATAATTATGGGAACATAAAATACAAATTAGCAAAATAAGAATTACATTATTTAAATAGCTAAAAAGCCTTACAATATATAATATACAATATAAATCTATAAATAAGCTCCAAAAAGAAAATGTAAAAACAGAATACCAGAGGTGAAAATATAAATGATTCTATCAAATTTCAAAGAGCAAGTAATTTTAATATTAAATAAATTGTATACAAAATATAAAAATATTATTTCAGATTCTTTCTATGAAAAAATGGATTTAATTTTTAAATTGGAGAGATTAAAACAGATAAATCAAAGTATAGGCCAATAATTGTATTGAAGATTGACACAAGAATATTAAATGAAAAATTTGCACAAAGTATACAACAGCATTTTATAAATATTATACAGTATAACCAAGATGGTTTTATGCCAAGAATGGAGGGATTGTTTAACATAAGTAAAATAATAAATATAAAAGACCATATTAATCACAAATGTAACAAAAACAACATGATTATTGCAATAAATTCTGGGAAAGTTTTTCTCTTTAAAAAAATATTTTGTTTTAATCAGCCAAAATCTTTTTATTGGCCCACCCCGGTTCTCCTCCCATTAACTGAGAATGCAAAATCCATTATAAAGAAGAGTAAAAAAAAAGGTTGCATATATGAATAAACAATCAAAATAACTTTTCAAATTGACTGTATCCAAAACATTCTTCTACCAATTTACAGTTTGAATCTTGCATCTCCCTATTAACAGGCAAGTAACATTTTTCTTCTTTAGTCAATCTTCTGGAATCATGGTTTGCCATTATGCTAATAGCTCAATAGTGTAGTATTCCATCACATTTATGTATTATAATTTGTCCAGAAAAGAAAAAGAATGTGATAATCATCTCATTTAAAAAAAATCTAGAAATTATAGAATATATATTTCCTTTAATATTCTAAGGTGTAGTTACCTAGAATTAAGAATCAATAGTACATACAGTAGAGAAAGGCTAAAGGACTTTACAATAAAACCAGGGGTAAAATAAAGATTATAAACTTTTAGTATATTACAAGAAATGTTACCTTTTTCAAATCTATTTTTTAAAAAAAAGAAGGAAAGGACTAAATAGGGCAAGTAAGAACAAAACTATCACTTTTTTTTATTAAAGCTTTTTATTTGTATAACATATGTATGGGTAGTTCTTCAGCATTGATCTTTACAAAGCTTTCCGTTACAAATTTTACCCCCAATCCCCTCCCTTTCCCTAGATGGCAGGAAGTCCACTACATGTTAATAATTTAATAATACTTGACAAGTTGTGCAAGAAAAATTCTATCTACAAGAAAAAAAATCAGAGAAAGGCAACACAATGCAAGCAAACATCAATAGAGAGCATGAAAATGTTATGTTGTGGTCCACATTTCATATACCTCTCCCTGGGTGTATATGGCTTTCTTCACTGAACAATTGGAACTGGTTTGAGACAATTCTTTGTTGCAGAGAGCCATGTCCATCAGAGGTGATCATCATGTAATATTGTTGTTGCTGTGTATAATGATCTCCTGGTTCTTCTCATTTCACTCAGCATCAGGTCATGCAAGTCTCTCCAGGCCTCTCAGAAATCATTCTGCTGGTCATTTCTTACAGAGCAATAATATTCCATAACATTCATATACCATAATTTTTTCAGCCACTCTCCAATTGATGGGCATCCATTCAGTTTCCAGTTTCTAGCCACTACAAAAAGGGCTGCCACAAACATTCTTGCACATGTGGGTCCCTTTCCCTCCTCTAAGATCTCTTTGGGATATAAGCCCAATAGAAACACTGCTGGGTCAAAGGGTATGCACAGTTTGATAACTTTTTGAGCATAGCTCCAAATTGCTCTCTAGAATGGCTGGATCCATTCACAGTTCCACAAACTATATTAGTGTCCCAGCTTTCCCATATCCCCTCCAGCATTCATCGTTATCTTTTCCTGTCATTTTAGCCAATCTGACAGGTGTGTAGTGGTACCTTAGAGTTGTCTTAATTTGCATTTCTTTGATCAATAGTTATTTGGAGCAACTTTTCATATGACAAGAGATGGTTTTAATTTCATCATCTGAAAATTGTCTGTTCATATCCCTTGACCACTTATCTATTGAAGAGTGGCTTGAATTCTTATAAATATGAGACAATTCTCTATATATTTTAGAAATGAGGCTTTTATCAGAACCATTAAATGTAAAGATGATTTCCCAATTTGATGCTTCCCTCCTAATCTTGTCTGAATTAGTTTTATTTGTACAGAAACTTTTTAACTTAACATAATCAAAATTATCTATCTGGTGTTCAATTAAGAGTTCCAGATCTTCTTTGGACATAAATTTATTCCATCTCCACAGGTCTGAGAGGTAAACTATCCTATGTTCCTCTAATTTGCTTATAATATCGCTCTTTATATCTAGATCATGAACCCATTTAGATCTTATCTTGGTGTGCGGTGTCAGGTGTGGTTCCAGCCTTAATTTCTTCCACACTAGTTTCCAATTTTCCCAGGAGTTTTTGCCGAATAGTGAGTACTTATTGCAAAAGCTGCGTTCTTTGAGTTTATCAAACACTAAATTGCTAAAGTTATTCCCTAGCTTGTCCTGATATCCTACTCTATGCCACTGATCAACTGCTCTATTTCTCAGCTAGTACCAAATGGTTTTGATGACCGCTGCTTTATAATATAGTTTTAGATCTGGTACAACAAGGCCACCTTCATCTGCCTTTTTTTTTCATTAATTCCCTTGGAATTCTTGACCTTTTGTTCTTCCAAATGAACTTTGCTCCTATTTTTTCTAGATCTGTAAAATAATTTCTTGGGAGTTTGATTGGTATGGCACTAAATAAGTAAATTAGTTTGGGTAGTATTGTCATTTTTATTATATTCACTCAGCGTACCAATGAGCACTTAATAAAACTATCACTTTTTGTGGATAAAATAGAATAACTAGAGTACCTAAAAAAGTCAACTAAAAAGTAATTGAAATAATATTCAGTAAAGTTACAAGATAAAATAAGTGAGTAGAGTAGAATATAGTATAGCATTACATAGCATAACAGCACAGTATTTGTTGTTATTTAATTGTGCCTGACTCTTCATGACCCCATTTGGGGTTTTCTTGGCATTGATTTGGAGTGGTTTGTCATTTCCTTCTCCAATTCATTTTACAGATGAGGTACTCAGGCAGAGTTAAGTATCTTGCCCAAGGTCATACACCTAGCATGTGTTTGACAAAGACAATTCAGGATTTCCTGATTCCAGATCTGCTTGTCTATCCCCTGTGCCACCCAGCTGCCACATCATACTATAATACTATATTATATGGTATTTAAGCTATAGTACTATGCTACATTATTTTTATGAGACAAATTATCTTTTATGTCAAAAATAACCAATATTTCTTTATAATTAACAAGGAAAAACTATACTCCAAATACCTATATAACATATAAAATATTTGCAACCAACAAAAAAAGAATAATCAAAATACAATTAGAATTTTTTTGCATAAATAAAGACAAAAACAGAGAAAAATTAACTATTTATTTTTAGGTCATGATGGTATAATAAAAATGACAATGCTATCTAACTTTTTATTCAGTGGTGATACTAGACAAAGGAAGATATGAAACATTTTGCTGATGCTTTAAAGTATTACCTCTTTTGATTCTTACAATTTTAAGAAGTATTATTATTTCCATTTTGTTTTTTAAGAAACCAAGACAGATAAAAGTCAAATGACATGCCATTGTACTATCTTGCTGCTTGTAATTAGATTGGTAATTTGGTGAGCAAATTGCTAAAGCATTAAATTATTGAGCTAGAGAAAAAAATAATAAATTTCATGTCTAAGAATAAAAGTCAAGAATGAAAGGGCTCTGGCAATACCAGATTTCACACTTTACTACTATGGATTATTTTTTGATATATGAGGAGCAAATGTTAAGGGACTGATAATTTTCAAAGTTTAGGCTACTAGATACTGTAGTAGATGAAGTGCTGGGATTACAATCAGAAAGACTCAACATCCTCAGTTCAAATCTAGCCTCAAATACTTATTAACTGTATGATTCTGGGCATGCCATTTAAGCTTTGTTTATTTCTATTTACTTATCTGTAAAATTACCTGGAGAAGGAGATGACAAGCCAATCCAACATCTTTACCAAAAAAACCCCACAAAAAACAAAAATAGGGTAATAGCAAATTGGATATGACTTAAGATAATTCTTTATTTTCAAAGTTTCAAAGGAAAAAATTAATCTAGGAATAGTCATTTTAAAGAAGCTTCAAATTTTTATAATTAATAGCATGAAAATTAAAACAACTCTGACCTACTACCTCATATTCATAAAATTTACACAGATAACAAAAAAAAATAAAGACAAAAGTGTAGAAGAGGCTTTTGGAATACAGGCTTATCAATGCATCGTTGCTGAAACTGAGAATTGGCCCAGATGATCTGAAAGTTAATTTGGAACAATACCTAAAAAGTCAAGCAACTGAGCACATCATTTGAACCAGAGATAGCTCTATCAGGCCTATATCCTAAAGTGGCCAAAGAAATAGAAGGAATGGTTCATTTCTTCAAAAAATGTTTAGTGTTTTTTTATGTAAGGAGGTACTCATCAGTTAAGGAATAACCAAGTAGAAGAATGTCCTGTGAATGGAATATAATATTGTTTTACTATGAGAAATAAAAAAAAGAGAAAAAATTGGTTTCAGAAAAAACTGGGAAGATTTATGTGAATTGATGCTGAGCAACATGAATAGAAACAAGAGAATAAACTATACATATATAATATATAAATAATATATCAATATGTATCAACAATATAATATATATCAATAATATATATAAAGTATCGATAAAATAAGTAAATTTAAATAACACTATATATATATATATATATAATATCAACATAAAAAGTCAAAATGCACAATAAGATACAAGTCACTACTGCTAACTTGTGGACATACCTAAAAGGGCAAGAGACAGACCTTCTCAAGGAGCTTACAATCTACAATCTACTGACCAAGTTATGTGTGTGTATATATATATATATATATATATATACACACACACACACACACACAACCACTTATATACAAAGCAAGCTGATTGCAAGACAAGTAAATAATTAACAGAAGGAAGGGACTGGATTTAAGAGGGGTTGGAGAAAGCTTCCTGTAAAATGGTGAGATTGTTATTTGGAACTTAAAGGAAGCCAGGAAGGTCAGGAGTTAGAGTGGAGGAGGGATACTATTCCAGTCAATGAGAATAGCCAGAGAAAATTCTTAGAACCAAGAGATGGAATGACTCATTCATGAAATAAACACTAAGCCAATGTCACTGGATTGAAGAATACAGGTGTATTTGGAGTGATAGGAGTAAGATATAAAATGGGGAAGGTAGGAGGATGCTATGCTTTGAAGAACTTTGAATGTCAAAGAAATATTTTTTTTTTATTTGATCTTGATCTTGCAGGTAATAGAGAGTCATTTGGGTGAGCCTTTTGATTTGAAAACCTAGAGAGCAAACAATATTAAGGAAGACACCATGGTCAACAGTGTCAAAGGCAGCATAAAGGACAAAGAAAATGAATTCACCTATTTTTTGACCTAGTCTGACTTAGACCAATCCCTCATTGTTTAATTGATACTATAGGAAAATGAGACAATTTAAGTCATTCAACAATTAAACAAATATAGATTGATTTAGTTTTAGCTGGAGGTTATTCAATGAGAATAGACTTTTGAAATAACATGAGATAATTTAGCTAAGAGAAACTCTCTTCATTTACTTAACCATTGTGATCATAAACAAGTACAAGAATGGCCCTTGAATACTTGATTGCTCCTTTGTACTCACTCAATAAAAAAGTGAGGTGATCAGTCATGACTCTTAAGTGAACTAAGTCTTGAGCAAGGTTATTTTTATGGAAAACATAGTTGACCTTGCATGGGATACAGGTTAGGATATTATGCTTACCACAAATTAAGCAATAAGAATTTGTATTAAAATCTATGTTTCAAGTACATTGCTTGCAATCAAGTAATCAATAAATATCATCCTCCATTTTATGGGTGAGTTCTTCCCTTTCAAATTCATAAATATTGTTTTTTTTTTTTTACAAATATATGTTATCTATCTCATCTCATCATTTCCCTCTGGCTTTTACAGAGAAGAAAAAATGAAGAATCTAAAATAATATTATAAACATTTCTAATTTATAATTGAAGCTATCTGACCTGTATTCTTCATCTAATTCAGGTACCAAAAAAACATTCTTACACTTTTCCCAGATATCCCTCCTTTTATTATTCATTCCCTGAAGATGTTTTAATTATGATTTATACTTCCTCTAATTCTATCCTCTCTTATAGACCTTCTCTCTGTCTTTGTTTCTTTCCTTATTTAATGAATATATTTC
Source organism: Myrmecobius fasciatus (assembly GCA_023553655.1). NCBI lineage: Eukaryota > Metazoa > Chordata > Mammalia > Dasyuromorphia > Myrmecobiidae > Myrmecobius > Myrmecobius fasciatus. Next base: position 312,570 of record JAJPUD010001993.1, read on the forward strand.
TGTACCAACCTCTCTATGTATTTGCCCAACCTTTTTTGTCAAGATCAACTGTGTGTGACTAATGATATAAACTTTCCTCCTTTCACCTCCATATTTGTATGTTTCTTCTCATATATATATATATATATATATATATGTAATGAGAAATCATAAGCTCATTTTTCTTTCTTCCCCAGAATGACTTATTTTTGCCTCTTTTTTTCTCTCCTCTTAAAACCACAAAAGATGAACCTAACAATAGTTTGACCATGTGTTTGTCTCTTTATTTCCTCAGTGACAGTGAGGACTCTAAAGGGACATTTCTCACTTTCTCCTTTTTTCTGAATGTAAGCACTTCATCATTATTTAGTAACTTCTAATTTTTCAAATATATTTACATTTCTTTTTTGTGTCTGAGCACTGGCCATACTGAATAAATTGTGAATATTGAAAACATGAAATCAGAGAAGTATCCCTTTAAGCTGACAAATACAGTGAATTAAGGTTGAATCACTTTTCTGCCATTTATAATATATAAGAACTTTGGCAAGTCACTTAATTGCTCTGGGTCACCTGTTCTTCATCTGCAAAATGAAGGGGTTGTACTAGTTGACCTCTAAGGTCCCTCCCAACTTGAAATCTATGATCCTATCTTTTCTATTTTGGACATGTCATTTGTTGATGCTGCTTCCAAATAAATAGCTTTTCATCTTATACTACATTTCTGCCTTAAGCTCATGTCTCCCATGTTTCCATGCTGTGTTTTAGAGAGCTATTCCTTAAAACAAGAAAGACAGTACCTCTGAGAAAAGAAAGATTTAATGGGTTAAAAACTGTGTAAATGTTACTCTAGTTAAATTACAGCTTGTTGTTCAGATGAATACTCTTTACTTCTCATATCGCTTTAAATTATGGACAAATGCTTGCAATTGTGAACTCCCTACATTGTGGCTGCCTGTTCCCAGGCTTCATCAACCCTGGCTGTCCAATGGGATTACTGTAAGCTTTCACGGCAGCCTGCCAGCCACTGATGAGAAATTCATATCCCTGGATGTGAGATTGCTCTCTTTATTCCATCCTTGTGATGGCTGTGATTGCTGTCATGGTGTTAGGTTAGAAATTAGCATTTTGTGGCCCAAATTTTGCCATCCAGAACATAATCAGGGGGTGGAAATCAAAGTATAGTAATTTCATCTGTCAAAGAAGAAAATGCACTGTGACCATGATACAGATGTCTCCAAAACTTAGGTCAGGAGATGTTGTGGTATGTAGGCTCTTATTTGGCTTGTCCTTAGCCACTTGGTCCTTTTCTGATATTGTAGACCCCAGTCTTGAGATTAAAGGTTTTTTAAATTAAAAAAGGTGAGATGATCAGTGAATTTTAGAAACTCTAAGATAAAAATGAAAAAAAAAACTGTAGAAATGGTAGAATCTCTAGAAGATATTTGTAAGGATTTGGTAAATTAATCACAGGGGCTGGTTAGCAAGAGATCAGAAAATGAATTTTTTAGTATCATTTGGGGACATAGGATAACCTTCACGTGCTATATTGTAATATATATTTTCACATTTATTTGTCCCTGCCAAACAAAAATGAACACGTTTTATAGTATTTTTGAAAGGAAATGCATTAGTAATTGTCAATAATTTTAATATATGCTTAGATAACCATCTTTGACTAAATAATCAAAATTCTGGCTTGCTTTCTATTCTTGAACTATCAATGATCCTTATTCTCCATATTTCAATGTTTCTCTCTGTTATATTTGCTTATACATCAACTCATATACAACTCAATTGTAATAAGTGTTGTTTTTTTTTCTGAGCCAGCACTGTCATCTAAATAAGTTCTTATTTATTAATCAGTTCCTCAAAGCATTTGCTAGGGTTTCACTGCCACCACATATTGAAAGCAGTGATTTAAAATTTGGAATGAAAATCTTAGAGGGTCTTAAAAGGTGCCTTCTGATTTCTTTCTAGGCTATCCATAGACATGCTAATTTTTTCTGTCATTAGCAATGAGCAAGCTGGAAGTCTCCTGACATGTGAGGTGCACAGATTCTGTTTGGAGCCCTGATTTTTATCCACCCAAGCTTATCCGTCATCTTTAATCATGCAAAAAAGCAAGATTACTTAATCATTTCATTTTATTGAAAAGAAAAAGAAAGATTTACATTAAAATGATGACATGCAAGAAAAAATAAATTGAAAATGATTATGAAGAAAATGCAATGTGGAGCCTGAAGCTCCATTGGTTTTGTGATGCTCATTTAAGGCAATGATCGAGTAAAGGCAAGATATAAAAGTAATGATGATGGGAGCTGCTCAAGTATAACCAGCTTCTCTTTGCATTCTAACATGCACTCTGATGGCATGCTCTTAGCCAATTATATGGGCTTGGTAAGACAAAGACTAAAGGCTGACAGCTCATGAGTACTTTGGTCCAGGGCTGAATGATGCTTTAATTAAAGTAATGTAGAGGTCTATAAGCACCATATTTAAAGGAAATGATTTGTAGAGGTGAATTTGCAATGCCATCTTTGTAAATATTTACTTCTAATAATATAAAGAAGCACCATTTATTAACAGGAATTCACAAGCTATGTGGTCCATGATATCCAAGAGAGAAATAATTGGAAAATACTATTTTGTAATAGTATTTTCTACATTAAATCTGTTTCTACAATTAAATGTATATCCATTAAATGTTACATTGACTTGACTTGGACATTAAAAATGACTTGTCTATTTGAACCATATTTATTTTCTCAAGGTCTTAAAGTACTGTAATCACAAACAGAATGTAATAAGTAAATATCTTTCAGAATAAGAATGAAAGGGTTATAGGTCACTGAAGAAAATCCATGAGTAAGAAATATGATTATTTCTTTTTCTAAGAAGATTTTTGTTTGTAAATTATTGAAAGCAGAAATTTTTTAAAAAGCAGTTTTGAGGGTAACCAATAAGTGTTATTTCTTTTGGAGAAGAGAATATACCTTTTTGGTTCCCAAAAGATTTTTTAATTGGTCTTATACTTAAGCAAAATTGTGCTTGAAGTAACCAGTAACATACTAAATCAAATTCTCCATGAATTATCCATCTAATTGCAGAAAAGGGAGTAAAATAAAGACTGTTCTAATGTCACACAGCAGTTATGTTTTTATTAAATTTGAAGCAATCTGAAATATACCCATAATTATGTAAATATTGTGTACTATTAAGTTAATGCAAACTTTCAACAGTTTAGAATTTCTTTGTAGAACCCCTGGGGATTGTTTGAGTTTGAGAAAAATGTAATTGTAGGTGATTTTCATGTGTTTGTATTTTTTTTCTCATGAAACCATATAAAAATCAACAAAATAGTTAAATGTAATTAGATATAAAAGGAACCTGAAAGGTTGAGTAACATTTTAACTGTGATGATTACCTACAGTAAATGTAATTTTTTGTAATATTTTTTTTATTTTTCAAAATATATGTAAAGATATTTTTCAACATTCACTCTTACAAAACCTTGTATTCCATATTTTTTCCCACTCTTCCCCTCTCCCACCTCCCCTAGATAGCAAATAATGCAATATAAGTTAAACATGTGCAACATATTTCTAAACATATTTCCACATTTATCATGCTACACAAGAAAAATCAGATAAAAAAGGGGGCAAAATGAGAAAAAAAACAAGCAAGCAAATAACAATCACAGCAAAGGTGAAAATACCATGTTGTGATCCACATTCAGTCTCCATAATTCTCTGTCTGGGGGCAAATGTCTCTCTCCATCTAAGTTGATTGGAATTGGTCTGAGTCACTTCATTGTTGAAAAGAACCATGCCCATCAAAGTTCATCATCACATAATATTGTTGTAATTGTGTACAATGTTCTTTTGGTTCTAATCACTTCACTTAGCAGCATTTCATCTAAGTCTCCAGGCCTAGCAAATGCAATTAAAAAAATAATATACATAATATAATTAGGTTTTAGTATGTAGTTTGTAATTTTGCTAAGGACTCAAGAATATTTTAAAAACTCAACTATCTTTTATTCTCCTGAAGCATTTTAAAACTTCACTCTGGGCAATTATCAAATTATATTAAGACTTTAGAGGAGAGGTACAGAGAGTTATGAAATAAATTGTGATTTCCATTTATTTTATCCTATTAAATTTTTTAGTGTCCCCACAAAGTTGGGAAACTAACAAAGATTAAAAAACAAAGGTTTTCAAAAGAATTGTGCAACATGACTTTGCATGTTTAAATGTTCTCAAAATTCAAAGGGATATACTTATTTAAAATAGAAGATAAAAATGATAAAGTTAAAATACATGATACCCAGGTATATAGGTATTGCAAAATAGAAATATAATATAATTCTTTACACACATGTAAAGATGACAGATATTTGCAGAGGAAGATGACATCAACATGCTAGGTAAGAGTGGAATAAATAACATTTAAAATATTCTACAAAATAATTGGACTCAATATTAGATTTGTATATATTGCTATATATATTTAATACATGTAATTGATCTGTTGCTACCTGTAACCCTGGAACATAAATGTACAAAAAGTAAAATGAACAAAACTAGTAGTCACATAAGTGTTACTTTATATATGTATATGATGTCTCTTTCAAATAAATGCAAGGTCCTTGAAGGCAAGGGTTGGGTCATTTTGGCCAAAATCATTCTAAAAAACTTATTATTTATTAGTTGATTATATTCAAATGAATCAAAGAAGTGTGAGTTATATTAAATAGATCTTGGAATGTTATATAAATGACAACTATTGTTGTGATTCTTGTTTGAATTAAGAAATGAAATTATAAAATATGTGAGGAAAAGAGTTAGATTTTCCAAACAATGTAAGTGTACACACTTACATGCACACATACGCTCACAAACACACACAATTGATACCTAGTTAAAAAGTTTTTAAGACACATTTCCTGATTTAAATATTTGAATAAAACAATTGATTCCTGCCATTTAGATTTTAATGTAAAACAATTTCCTTCATTTTTCTATTGTTTGTTTAATGATAAAAACTCATCCATATTCTCTTAAAAATAGACTTTGTCTGGATTTTATCACACTTGAAGTTCCCTTATCATTTCTACTTTATATGTGTAGCTTATATTATAATGGAGTTTTCTTCCTTTAAACCTCTTAAACATTTGTTGTGGTTTTAAAATATTTAATATAAGATCTTTGAATAAGTGATCAGAAACATTCAAAATATAGATCTTTCATCTTAGAGTACTGGAATTGTCACAAATCAGGTTGGTATAGCTTTATAGCAATAGGTGGCACTGTTACCTAAATGCTCTTTGATTTGAATTAAGAGCAATGATACTACACTTTTCTTGTATGTAATTATACACACATACAAACATACACATTAAATATAGAGACTGACACTTCAATAAAACAGCTCCAAAATTTTAAAAATCATGTTTAGTAATAAATCCTGTCACATACTAACCATGTAGTTCTTTACATTCATCAAGGTTGTCTATCTATATAGACATTTCAATTTCCATACATAAATCGACAATATTGTGGGTCATAATAAATTTACAATATTATTATTAATGAAAATATTTACTTTTTCATATTCAAAGTTTGAGGCCCCTTACCTTTACTGGAAATATTTTCTGATATGAACTTTATGGGCTTTTATTTAATCCAACTATTCATATCTATGAAAAGGGCTTTTATTTAGTTTAGTTTTGTTCATTTTGTGAGGAATCTAATAATAAATGAATTAATATATTAAAAAAATTGCTCTACTACTTCCAATTTGGCCTTGAGCATTTAATTTTATTCATTTGATCATAGCAGCTTACTTCACTTTTCTGAAATGGTTTCATTTTTGTAATGTTTAAATATGTTTTATGTTTATTCCATGGCCAGGTCATATCTGTCTTCTCAAAATTTCATCACATTTGATTCTGGAATCCTAAGTCCAAAATGTCATTTCGTTTTGTGCACTCATCTCAAAGTTTTGCTACTGGAATATCTTCAAAATAAATACAATGTATAGCTCACATTTACATTTCCCAAAACTCAAGCAACAGGGTCCCAAATTAGCTCTGAGGAATTCAATGTCCTAAAAGTACATCAAGTATGGTTTTGATAGTTTTTTTTTTTTCCTGCTCCAAGAATTATGTCATTGAATTTTCTCCCTATAGCTGATCAGTCTTAGAACTTTTGACCTAAACACTACCCATATGATAATCATCAATATTAAGAAATCTACTCTCTGGGAAATGCCCTCCAGGCACAATCTCAGACAATCAGCTTGCTTGAGGGCTTCCTAGGAAGTTCCTCCAGACACAAATAAAGATCCTGCCCTGAGGAAGTTACACATACTGCCTCTTGGTTCAGGAATTCTCTTCAATCTACCCAGACATCATAGGAATCAACTTGTCAACATGCAAACTTTGCCCTTCCTCCTTTTCAGGTTTCCAACTTCATTCAATTGCCTAAAACTATGGAACTATTCTATCAGGGTGTATTTTTATTGCAATTGATAGGCTACCTAAACTCATTCATAATGACTAACATGCTCCTTTGTGACATATTTTTTTCTCATCCTATTGATTCTGAAATTCCACTGTCCTTATTCAAAAAGTGCTGTCATCTTTTCTTAGTCACTCCCTTATTCTAATTTCCAACCTAATCCATTCATTATCCCACTCTAAAGCTACACATTTTTTCTCTATATTGTGGAATACCTGCTCCATAAGTAACAAACTTGTTTTCATCTTTAAGCCTTTTCCTTCCCTCTCTAATAATCTTCATTCACTGAGGTCTGATTCCCTAATGACACAGTGTCCCTAGCTATTTTTTTCTTTACTTGTTTCATCTTCACTCATCCTCTACCCCCAACTAATTGATCCTAGTAGGGAAGTTGGGATGATCTTTGCTGTCATAGACACTTCCAGGTCCTCTGTCTCATTCTTCTCTTTCCAAATTCAGACCATCCATATTTATTCATCAATCATATAAATCTTCAGGAGACTGTTTTCCCTTCCTCAATGTGAACAGTATCTGGCTCACTGTATTTCTTTTCCTCTTAACTCCTGTTTCAATACTAGGGAACTTCAACATATGTATTGAAACTCTCTCTACTGCCCTAACATTTCGCCTCTGCAATTTATATTCATTTCTTATGATCTACTCTTCTACCTCCTCAGCTACAGAGACAATTATACTGGTGTATTGCCATCTTACACAAAGACAACATTATCATGTTCATTAAATTCAAATTTCCTCTTTTTAATCACAGTTTGTTACCGTTTCATCTTTTCCTCTGCCTTGTAAATGTAACCCTATTCTTTATCTTCTGATCTTTCCTCCCCATGGTTTTTGCTTGGGTCATCATCCTTGCACTGCCTAAACTCTGTTCCCTTCCCTATCTTGATCCCTTGGTGAAGCAGTATAGTTTTATTCTCTCCTCCCTTTAATTTTTTGATTATTATATCCCTTCAAAAGTCTTGTCCTGCCAAAACTTGTTCTTGATTTACTGTCATGTGCCATCATTACCACAATACATGCAACATATGTTGAAAAAAAGCTAGGAAAAAAATCACAAAACTATTTTATCTGGAATCACTAAAATTTTATGATAATCTCAACTGAGTCTTTATTGTGGCAAGACAATGCCACACTCTCCCTAATTGACTCACTGATCCTCTAAACACTGTGATTATTTTCATTGGTCCTCAAATCTACATGACCCTTCCCTGTCTTCATGCTCTCAATTGAGAAACTTACATCATATTTCATTAGGAAAAAATGAGGCCTTAGCTAAGGGCTCCCTCTTCTCACCTTTTCCTTAAAGACTGAGATGTCTTTTGTCATTTTTTCTTTTCATATGAAGAAGTGGTCCTTCTTGTTAAGGTTAATTCAAAAGTGATGACATTCCATCCCATCTTCTTCAGCAGATTGTCCCCTTGTTCATAATCACTCTAACCTTCAATATCTCTTTGTCTACTGGATGCTTCCCTGCTGCCCACAAGCAGGCCTTTGTTTTTGCCATCCACAAAATCCTTCACTTGATGTATCTATTCCTGCTAGCTACCATTTTATATGCATTTTCCTTTTCTGTAGCTAAACTTTTAGAGAAGGCTATCTACAACCAATGACTTCTCTTCCTTTCTTCTGACTATGTAGTATTTATTTGAGAAATCTTTAGTGGCAACAATTATTCTGGTAAAACCAACTACATATCTACCTCTAGCTTAAGGTCTATGGTAATATAATAGTATAAGACATTTTCATTTTTTCATTCCTTTCATTTGAACATGGTTTTATTGTAGTTTAGTAATTTTTCAGTTGTGTCCAATTTTTTTTTTCATTACATTTGTTTTTTTTTTTTTTTATTAAAGATACTGTAGCTTGCCATTTCCTTCTCCAGCTCATTTTACAGATGAGGAAATGGAGGCAAATAGGGTTAAAAGACTTGCCTGAGTTCACATGACTAATAAGTGTAGGAAACCAGAATTGAACTCATGAAGATGAATCTTTTCAGAATCCAGGATTGACACTCTATACACTATGGCACCTTACTGCCTGAACATGGTGTATGTAAAACAACATTGTCTCTATTTGCCTTCTTCATATTCCATAGAGATATAGTATCTTATGGAAAGACAGAATATTGCCACAGATTGAGAAGTAGCTTGAGTAATAGAAAGACTAAGGTTCTACTCTTGGTTCTGCCACATACTTTCTATGTGATCTTGGACAATCACATGATTTCCAAATGCTAAAGGCAACTTTCTTAACTGTTGAGTTCTGTCCACCTATGTTGCTAGATAAAGTTCCTCACCAGGACCCTCTTCAATCAATAAATCCATTAATAAAATTAGCATATGACAAATAAAACTGAGTTCAATACCCATACCCAAAATATTTGGAGAAAAATAGATGCAAATGCAATGAAATTAACTGCAAAGTAGAAACATTTATGAGAAAAAATTGGTAAAATTAGGTTATCATAACTTGGGGTCAATTGATTAAGAAAGGAAGTAACCTATTTAAAAATTGTTTGTGCATCTTCAGTGCAGAATAGAATTAGTAGTAAATTTTAAGGATATTCTTAACTTTCATTCAAGCAGAGAACTTTAATAGTAAAGAATACTACAATAACTGAATGATAATTCTATGCAAGAAACATACTGGCTTATCTTCAAAGTCTATCAATTATATAATTTCACTTTAGAAATGTTTCAATTTGCTTTACTTTAAGGCCTACAATTTCAGAGTGTAAGAAATTGTGCACATCTATGACTTGTACAAAAACCTATTTTATCACTAGGAAGAAGACATTTCTGTATAGGGTGAGGGTAATGTTAGGCTAACTTGCACACTTTCTAAGTGGCCAGAACAAGGACAACCTTGGAAATATACTTCTTTAAATGTCAAGAAACCAAAAAGGATTCTATCATGTATGTTATTGATATGTTGTGCTATCAAAAGTAATATTCCATTATGTAGCATGAATGTCACTACCATAATTTTCTTATATCAAATGCATGCATTTAGCAAGTACATTAAAATAGTGACTGATCTAGAAGAAAAAAATTAGTATTGTATTGTTTCATGATGTACTAATGCTGAATTGTAGTCTACTTTCAAAATAGATACATGTTTTAAAATATTTTCTTTTTCTTATAATTAGTATTTCTTTAGTATTTAGTTATATTTTAATATTATGAACACAACGTGAAAGAAAGATTGGACAATTTTCCTTTTAATACCATAACCAAAGTAATTGTCTCAGAATCAAAGGTGATTTTTGAGGGGGTCTAAAGAATGTATTTTGGTGGTCTATGTTAATAGAGTCACAAAATTTCAGGACTGAGAGAAAAATTAGAGAATAATTGATTTTCAAAACCCTTATCTTAAAAATGGAGAAACTGAGGTCACAAAAAAATAATTTCATAATAATCCCATAGCTGATTACTGTGAAAGAGAATTAAATTATTTATTTATTTATTTATTTTGTTACTCATTCCCATCTTCTCCCCTAGCGAGGTTACTGTTGCATATCATATTACATTTCCTAGAAAGGTACTTAAATTAATACCATAAGAGACAGGGAGATGTAGATGATAATCAGATTTTGAGTCAGGAGAGCCTGTGTTCAAGTTTCATCTGTGTCAATTGCTGACAGTGTTGACCTGAGCAAATATCAACCTCTCACTTCCCCATGGAATAGTGCACGTTTCACAGCAACATTCATCTGCAATTATAGACTGGAGATTAATTCTTGGTTTGATAAAAAAATAATATCTAAGTAATTTTGTTGAGTGTTTTTAAGAAAGTCAATTTCTTGGATAATACTGTATACTTGTAAGTAAAAATAAATATGAATTTGTGGGAGCAAGTAAATTGTTTTCTACATATTTAAAATATACTGGATCAATTTATCTTTGGTTTTCATTTACAGTTTTTTTTAATTTTAATTGTTTCATTTTTTTCCTCAGCATGAATTCCCATAGGTCTTTCCATGTTTTTATTAATTTTTCATTCTCATTATTTTTTATAGGGTTGCTGTTGCTCTTAAGGCCTTCACTTGCCCTGGAAAGATTTGGGCATGTAGATTATGGGTAGATCAAAGACCCTATGCACCCAAATCAAAAAGCCAAATACCCTAATGATTTGAAAAAAAGAATCAAATATCAATGGGCCAATAAAGGTTAGATGAATATTTTTTTTTAAATTAATACTTTTTATTTGCAAAACATATGTATGGGTAATTCTTCAACATTAAGCCTTACAAAGCTTTCTGTTACAAATTTTTCCCCCGTACTCCCCACCCCTCCCCTAGATGGCAGGATATCCACTACATGTTAATTATGTTAAAATACTTGACAAATCAAATATATGTATACATATTTCCACGCATCATTTTTGTGCAGGAAAAATCATATTTACAAGAAAGAATAATCAGATAAAAGAAATACAATGCAAGCAAACATCAATAGAGAGCATGAAAATGTTATGTTGTGGTCCACATTTCACATCCCTCTCTCTGGGTGTATATGGCTTTCTTCACTGAACAATTAGAACTTGTTTGAAGCATTTCATTGTTGAAGAGAGCCATGTCCATCAAAATTGATCATCATATAGTATTGTTGTTGCCGTGAATAATGATCTCCTGGTTCTGCTCACTTCACTCAGCATCAGTTCATGCAAGTCTCTCCAGGCCTCTCTGAAATCGTCCTGCTGGTCGTTTCTCACAGAGCAATAATATTATATAACATTAATATACCATAATTTATTCAGCCATTCTCCAGTTGATGGGCATCCATTCAGTTTCCAGTTTTTAGCCACTACAAAAAGAGCTTCCACAAACATTCTTGCACATGTGGGGCCCTTTCCTTCTTTTATGATTTCTTTGGGATATAGGCCCAATAGAAACACTGCTGGGTCAAAGGGTATGCAAAGTCTGATAACTTTTTGAGCATAGCTCAAATTGCTCTCCAGAATGGTTGGATCCATTCACAGTTCCACCAACAATGCATCAGTGTCCCAGCCTTCCCACATCCCCTCCAACACCTGTCATTGTCCTTTCCTGTCATTTTAGCTAATATGACAGGTGTGTAGTGGTACCTCAGAGTTGTCTTAATCTACATTTCTCCAGTCAATAGTGATTTGGAGCAACTTTTCATATGACTATAAATAGTTTTAATTTCATCATCTGAAAATTGTCTGTTCATATCCTTTGTCCATTTATCAATTGAAGAATGGCTTGAATTCTTATAAATATGAGACAATTCTCTATATATCTTAGAGATGAGACCTTTATCAGAACCCTTAAATGTAAAGATGACTTCCTAATTTCATGCTTCTCTCCTAATTTTGTCTGTATTAGTTTTGTTTGTACAGAAACTTTTTAACTTAATATAATCAAAATTATCTATCTGGTGTTCAATTAATAGTTCCAGATCTTCTTTGGACATAAATTTATTTCATCTCCACAGGTCTGAGAGGTAAACTATCCTATGTTCCTCTAATTTGCTTGTAATATTGCTCTTTATAGCTAGATCATGAACCCATTTAGATCTTATCTTGGTATGCGGTGTCAGGTGTGGGTCCAGCCTTAATTTCTTCCACACTAGTTTCCAATTTTCCCAGGAGTTTTTTTCCAAATAGTGAGTACTTAACCCAAAAACTGGGGTCTTCGGGTTTATCAAACACTAAATTGCTAACATTATTCCCTAGATTTGTCCTGATATCCTATCCCATGCCACTGATCAACCGCTCTATTTCTCAGCCAGTACCAAATGGTTTTGATGACCGCTCCTTTATAATATAGTTTTAGATCTGGTACAACAAGGCCACCTTCATCTGTCTTTTTTTTTTTCATTAATTCCATTGAAATTCTTGACCTTTTGTTCTTCCAAATGAACTTTGCTCCTATTTTTTCTAGATCTGTAAAATAATTTCTTGGGAGTTTGATTGGTATGGCACTAAATAAGTAAATTAGTTTGGGTAGTATTGTCATTTTTATTATATTTGCTTGGCCTACCCATGAGCACTTAATGTTTTTCCAATTGACTAGGTCTTTTGGACCTAGTTATTTGTGTGGAAAGTGTTTTGTAGTTTAGTTCGTATAGTTTCTGACTTTTTCTTGGCAGATAGATTTTATGCTATCATCCGTTATTTTGAATGGAATTTCTTTTTGTATCTCTTGCTGCTAAACTTTGTTGGTAATATATAAAAATGATGATGATTTATGTGGATTTATTTTAAATCCTGCAACTTTGCTAAAGTTGCGAATTGTTTCTAGTAGTTTTTTATTTGAGTCTTTTTCATGTCATCTGCAAAGAGTGATAATTTGGTTTCTTCATTACCTACTCTATTTCCTTTTATCTTTTTCTTCTCTTATTGCCAAAGCTAACATTTCTAATACAATATTAAATAGTAATGGTGACAGTGGGCAGCCTTGTTTCACTCCTGATTGTATTGGGAATAGTTGTAGTTTGTCTTCATTACATACGATGCTTGCTGATGGTTTTAAGTAGATGCTACTAATCATTTTAAGGAAAAGCCCATTTATTCCTGTACTCTCTAGTGTTTTTAATAGGAATGGGTTTTGGATTTTATCAAATGCTTTTTCTGCATCTATTGAGATAATCTTATGGTTTTTGTTAGTTTGGCTATTAATATAATTGATTATGCTGATAGTTTTCCTGATATTGAACCAGCCCTGCATTCCTGGTATAAATCCTACTTGGTCAAGATGTATTATCCTGGAGATAACTTTCTGTAATCTCATTGCTAAAATCTTATTTAAAATTTTTGTATCAATATTCATTAGGGAAATGGGTCTATAATTTTCTTTCTCTGTTTCTACCCTACCTGGTTTAGCTATCAGCACCATATCGGTATCATAGAAGGAACTCTTTTAGACCCCAATCTAATGAGAGTAAGATTTACCCAATACTCATCGCCCTCCCTTTTTTCCCTCAATTATATTAGATTTTCTGTCTCTTCATGAGACTTTGCCTTATTTTACCTCCTATTTACTTTATTTTACCTACTTCCCCTCCTTTTTTTTACAGTATGATATCCTTTCCACCCCTAATTTCTTTTCCATTATTATCAAAATAGGTAGTATACTCCCTATTTTTTTCAAATAGTTTGCATAGTATTGGAATTAATTGTTCTTTGAATGTTTGGTAGAATTCACATGTAAAACCATCTGGCCCTGGAGATTTTTTCTTAGGGAGTTGATTAATAGCTTGTTCTATTTCTTTTTTTAAAATGGGGCTATTTAAATAATTTATTTCCTCTTCTGTTAACCTGGGCAATCTATGTTTTTGTAGATATTCCTCCATTTCATTTAGATTATCAAATTTATTGGCATAAAGTTGGGCAAAGTAAATCCTAATTATTACTCTAATTTCCTCTTCATTGGAGGAAAGTTCTCCCTTATCATTTTTGAGACTAACAATTTGATTTTTCCTCTTTCCCTTTCCTGATCAAATTAACTATTTTGTTGGTTTTTTCATAAAACCAACTCTTAATTTTATTTATTAATTCAATAGTTTTCTTATTTTCAATTTTATTAATCTCTTATTTTATTTTCAGAATTTCCAATATGGTATTTAATTGGGGGTTTTAATTTGCTCTTTTTCTAGTTTTTTTTTAATTGTAAGCTCAAGTCATTGATCTTCTCTTTCTCTATTTTATGCAAGTAAGAATCTACAGATATAAAGTTACCCTTTATAACCACTTTGGCTGTATCCCACAAATTTTGGTATGTTGTCTCATTATTGTCATTCTCTTGGATGAAATTATCAATTGTGTCTATAATTTGCTCTTTCACCCATTCAATCTTCAGGATTAGATTATTTAATTTCCAATTAACTTTTGGTCTATTTTCTGCTAGCCTTATATTACATGTGAGTTTTATTGCATCATGATCTGAAAAGGATTCATTTAGTATTTCTTCTTTTCTGCATTTGATTTTGAGGTTTTTACGCCCTAACACATGATCAATTTTTGTATAAGTTCCATGAACCCCTGAGAAAAAAGTATACTCTCTTCTATCGCCATTCAATTTCTTCCAGAGATCTATCATACCTAACTTTTCTAACAATTAGTTTATCTCCCTAGTTTCTCTCTTGTTTGTTTTGTGGTTTGATTTATCTAATTCTGAGAGAGCAAGGTTGAGATCCCCCACTAGTATAGTTGTACTGTCTATTTCTCCTTGCATCTCTGTTAGTTTCTCCTATAGGAATTTGGATGCTATACCACTTGGTGCATATATGTTTAGTATTGATACTGCTTCATTGTCTATGGTACCCTTTAGTAAAATATAGTTTCCTTCCTTATCTCTTTTAATTAGATCTATTTTTGCTTTTACTTGATCTGAGATAAGGATTGCTACCCCTGCTTTTTTTTTTTTGTTCACTTGAAGCATAAAAGATTCTGCTCCAACCCTTTACCTTAACTCTGTATGTGTCTCTATGTTTTAGATGTGTTACTTGTAAACAGCATATTGTAGGATTCTGGCTTTTATTCTAGTCCACTATTTGTTTCCGTTTTATGGGAGAGTTTATCCCATTCACATTCACAGTTAGAATAACTATATCTATATTTCCTGCCATCTTATTTACCCAAAGTTATATTTTTCTCTTCTCTTTCCCCTTACTCCCTTCCCCCCTCCCCAGTATTTTGTTTTTGATGATCACCTCCATCTAACAGTCCTCCCCCCTTTAGGACCCTCCCTCTTTTTTACACCTTTCCCCTAATCCTTCTATTAGTTTATCCCTTTCTTTTCCTTCTTTCCCTCCTACTTCCTATAAGGAGGGCCAAATTTTTCCCTAAAACCAAATGTATCTGATATACTCTTTTAGACCCCAATCTAATGAGAGTAAGATTTACCCAATACTCATCGTCCTCCCTTTTTTCCCTCAATTATATTAGACTTTCTGTCTCTTCATGAGACTTTGCCTTATTTTACCTCCTATTTACTTTATTTTACCTACTTCCCCTCCTTTTTTTACAGTATGTTATCCTTTCCACCCCTAATTTCTTTTCCATTATTATCAAAGTAAAATCAAATTATACCCCCATTCTTTAAGGATAGTAGAGATATAGTTCTCAAGAGTTCTTTCCTTTTTACCTTTTTATGCTTCTCTAGAGTTCTGTGTTTGGAGGTCAAATTTTTTGTTCAGATCTGGTCTTTTCATTAGAAATAGGTGAAATTCTCCTGTATCATTGAATGATCATCTTCTTCCCTGGAAGAAGCTCATTCTAGCTGGATAGCTTATTCTTGGCTGTAATCCAAGTTCTTTTGCCTTTCGGAATATCTGGTTCCAGGCCCTTCGATCCTTCAATGTGGAAGCTGACAGATCTTGTGTAATTCTAATTACAGTTCCTCAGTATTTGAACTGTTTTTTTCTAGCTGCTTGCAATATCTTTTCCTTGGTGTGATAGTCCTGAAATTTGGCCACGATATTCCTTGGGGTTTTAATTTTGGGGTCTCTTTCAGGAGGTGATTGGTGAATTCTTTCAATGCCAACTTTACCTTCTGATTCTAAAACATCAGGGCAATTCTCTTTTGTGATTTTCTTGAAGATAGCATCAAAATTCTTTTTTTCATTGTGGCTTTCAGGGAGTCCAATAATCCTTAGATTGTCTCTCCTGGATCTGTTTTCCAAGTCAGTTGTTTTTCCTAGGAGATATTTCATATTTTCTTCTATTTTTTCATGTTTTTGTCTTTGTTTGACTGATTCTTGAAGTCTTATTGAGTCATTCATTTCTATTTGTTCAGTTTTAATTTTAAGGTATTATTTCCTTCAGTTATCTTTTTAGCTCCTTTTGTAACTGGCCAATTGAATTTTTTGGTTCATTGCATTCTTTTTCCATTTTGCTAATTTTATTTTTCAGTGAATTGTTGTCATTTTCCAATTCACTATTTTTATTTTCCAGTGAATTGGTGACTTTTTCCAATTCACCAATTTTGTTTTTCAGTGAATTGTTGTCTTTTTCCAATTCACTATTTTTATTTTCCAGTGAGTTGGCGACTTTTTCCAATTGACCACTCTTATTTTCCAGTTTTTCACATCTCTGTTGCAGAGTGATATTTCCTTCTTGCACTGCTCTCAATTTATTTCCCCATTCTTTTTCTAACTGTCTTTTGAGATTCTTTATGCAATCTTCCAGGAAAGCCTTCTGAACGGGGACCAGCTCATGTCTGCCTTTGTGGCTTTATCTGGGATTGTTTTCAGAATCTCAGGGTCTCAGGACTGCTCTACTTTCTCTCTGTAAAAGTGGTCTATGGTGAGAGCTCTCTTCTGCTTCTTATTCATGATTTTGAGCTGAGGTATCAGTCACCAGCAGGGAAATCTGCAGCAGTTTCAATTTTCCCTGGGCCAGTTTGCCAAGTTGACTTCAGGTTTGAGGCTGGGCAGCTAGATCTGCATTAGGACCATGCTTTCAGCTGCTCTCAATCCACTCTTTACCAAAAGCAGATCTGCCAAAGCACCTGCCCACAAGCAGCGCAAAGTGGCCCAAGCGTCTCCCAGTGACTTCCTGGCAGCCTAAAATCTGCTCCGTATCAGCCCCGGACTTGCACCCTGGCTGCACACTGGCATCTGAGTGTTGGTGTCTGAACGGTGGGAGCTGCTCAATCCCCTGCCCATCTAAAACTGACGTCCAGAGTTTTTTCAAAGATGATTTTTGATAGAAGTGCATTGTAGTCCAAGTGTTTGGTGGAGCCCTCACTCCAGAACCAGTTTGGAGCCTCAATTTGTCTGGGTCTGAGGGAAGGTCTCAGGAGCTCACAGAGAATGCTGTCTGTAGTTTGCCATCTTGGCTCCCAAGGTTAGATGAATATTAAGCCCATTATAGATTCCTCACTTTCTGCCGCATTGGTGAAATGATGGTTTCTGACAATGAAAGAGCTGGAGGGAGAGGTAGACTTTATTGTCACCAAAAACAAGTGTCTTTGGATGCAGACACTCACAGCAGGCACAAGCTCCTGTCACAGGTGGTCATCAAGAATATTACCAGTATTATCTGATATAATGGAATGAGTATTCACTGGCACCATTTTAATTTTGACAACTTAAATGTCTCTTCAATAATTTTGTCACCTTCTCGCCAAGATCAGTTATAGCCAACTTAAAAATGATCAGTCTTAGATACAAAAGTGTACACTGAAGTAAGTAGTAGATTCATCTTTTCTATTAGAGCTTCTCAGGAAATAAGTGACATTTTCTACATATTGAAATGCAGTGGTGTAGTAGAATTAAATTATACTTACTTGCAAAATTGTTAAAATTTCAGTATAAAATTTATATTTTGGAAATTGGCAAAAGCTGCAAACTAGGGGTTGCTTTATTGGTTGTTATTGTTGTTGAAAGCCTAGAATTGAGAAAATGATAGAGAAAATGTTAAGAATGAATATTAAGGTTAAATGTGTGTCATGTATATATATATATATATATTCAGAGCCAGTTATGAAACATTTAGCTATGAAGGGCATGTGGATAGATTTATTTCCTTGGGACACATAAATAATATTGCAGTATGTATATAAGTTCCATTAGATTGGTCAGATCAGCATTGGATACAAAGGACTTTAATTGATGAATATCATGACTGCACTATTTCTAGAATTGTTGATGAACTCACAGGTAAAAAAAAAGTTGCTTGTTTTTTTGCTGTTTGGTAAATTGTGAATTTATCATGTTCAGGCAGGTAGATGATTCAATGGATAGAGTGCTAGACCTGACTTGGGATCAGGAAGATCTGAGTTCAAATATGACATGAGAAACTTACTAGCTGTATGACCTTTAGCAAATCACTTAATCTCAGTTTACCTGATTTGCTCATCTGTGAAAAGAGTTAGAGGAGAAAATGACAAACCACTCCAGTAGTTTTGCTTAGAAAATCTCATGGACTGTATTGGTATTGCTTTGTATGGTCCATGGATCACAAAGAATTGGACAAGAGTAAGTGACTGAACAACAGCAACAAATAATAAATAGGGACTTGAGGAAATCTAAAATCCATTGCTGCATTAGTACTTCAGGGGTAATAAAGAATCAGTCTCATCATCCCCAGAGCCCATTCATATAAGTATGAGAGAGTGAGTAAAGTGAGTAGAATGCTCATTATTTCTGATTTTTAAGAGACACTGAAAGAACTTCCCCATTCCCATCCCAAGCACTATGCTTTTGTATCTATGATTCTAGACATCTAGACATTAGTAAATGCGTGGTGTTGTGGGTAGAACATTGAGTTCAAGAATTAGGAACACCTGAATTTGATTATTGATTTAGATACTTTATAACTGTATGACACAAGTGATTTATTATTTAAGTCTTATTTTCCACATCTGTCAAATAGGAATAATAATATTCTCTACTTCATTAGTTTATTTTAAGGATCAAATGAGATGGACTTCCTTCCGGGGGTGGAGCCATGGTGGCGGAGATCAGACAGGATTCTCTGTAACCTCCTCTAACCTCCCCTCAAACCAACAAAATATGAAGCCTCTAGACTGATTCTGAAGCAAAAAAATCCACAATATCCGGAGAACAACACGATTCTAGAAGAAGATACTCTGGAAGAACCTCAAAACAGGTCTGTTTTAATGGGGCAGGGGGTGGCCTACTGAACCCAGACTGCAGCACAGGGAGACCGGGGCAGGGAGCTGGAGCAGGGAGCTGGAACAGGAGTCAGAACAGGAGTGGGAGCGTTGTGCTTTTCACACACCTGGGAGTCTTCTGCGGGCCTCTTGGAACAATTTGTCCTGATTGTGGGCAGGTGGTTTGGAGGGTCTGCCTTTTGAGGGGGATAGATTGTGAACCACTGAACCCCTGATGAGCATCCTAACTAGCTGCCATTACACAGCACCTTAAAGCAATCAATCAAACAACAGGTCTGATAAGCACCAGAAATAATTCAATCAGCGGAGCTGCCCAGCCCCTGACATAATTCAATCAGCAGAACTGCCCAGTTCCTGAAATAACTCAATCAGCAGAACTGCCCCAGGGCAAATTAAAGCAGCTGTCCCACCTTTGCCCTAAACAGACCTCACACCTTTAAAAAAATGAATAAAAAACCAAAAAGAACTCTCACCATAGACAACTTTTATGGAGAGAGGGAAGAACAGACCTCAAATCCTGAGGTCCCTAAAGGTAAAGCAACTCCAGAAAAAGCCCCAAAGAGAGACATAAATTGGTCTCCATGTCACAAGGCTTTCTTTGAAGATTGCATAAAAAATCTTAAAAGAGAGTTAGAAGAAACATGGGGAAACGAAATGAGATCACTGCAAAATAAAATAGAAAAAATGGAAAAAGAATGCAGTGAACAAAAAAATGTAATTGGTCAATTGCAAAAGGAACTAAAAACAGTAACTGAAGAAAATAAGACATTAAAAATTAGAATCGAACAATTGGAAATTAATGACTCATCAAGACTTCAAGAATCAGTTGAACAAAAACAAAAAATGAAAAGATAAGGATCAAATGAGATAATGCATCTAAAAAACTTTTTACACCTTAAAACCACTGCAATGAATTATTATTATTATTTTTACTATTGTTGTTCTCATTAATATTAAACTAGAGACATTGAACAAAAAGAAGGAATTTAGATACATATTATTCATGGTGATGTTTGCATTGTACTTGCTGCCATACTCTTTCAGTCTGGGATAAGCACTAACAATGTTAGGTACCTGAGACTGATGAGCTCACACAATATATTCCTTTTAAAAGACTGGATAGATCTTGGGAAGATCTTGTCTCAAAAGCAGTTATTTCAAATTTTATAATGTATGTGGAGCTGTAAGCTAACTGTATTTTGTCTAATTATTAGTTCAACTCTGAGTTAGGAAGATTGATACATTTTCAACCTTAATGAGATCTAGCTGTGGATGTACATTCCTCAAATTTTATAAAAATACTATTTATTTTGCCTCTTCACACAGTCACCTTGTCATGTGTTTCATGGTGTTCATTCTTTGAAAGCATAGACAAAATCAGTAAAGTGAAAGTTTACTAGGGTAGAATTCAAATAAGAATAAGTAGAGATAATGTTTTACTTTGTTAGGCAGAAGTTTGAATTTTATCAGAAAAAAATAATTTGCATCAATTCCAGAACTTGGGTGAGTGATATCATTATGTTCTAGGGACTAAAATTAGAGTCATTCAAGTGATAGTCCCAAAGATTAGTGAACCCTTCTACTCTAACCATCCCTTAGTTTCTTTTCAAATTTGAGACTAAAAGGAATACTGAGAAAATTTCTAATTCCATTTGTTACTGTGTGTGATTTCTGTTGCCTGCCGACCAGCCTCTCACCATTTCCCTTCTAGGATGTATATTTTGTTGAAGAAGCATTAAGTCCCAAACTCATATGCATAATACCTCTTAGGTAAGGATCTGTCTAGTTCACAATTAAGGTATCTCTAGTTTCATATTTGCCTTAGAACTTATTCTCTTCTGTGAACTAAAACTCTTATTGGAACTGTGTTCCTTGTGGTACTATTCTCCTTTCTCTTTTTAAGCTTCAACTTGACTTGACTTGTTCCTCATAAATCATACTCCTTATTCTCTTTTCCCTTGGGTAATTTGATATACTTAAAATGAGTTTCCATGCCTTGATTAACATTAGATATGAGAGTTGTCTTCATGCTTCTTAAATCATTCCACTGTGTCCCCATGTCACTCCTAGTATATAAGTATCCTCATTGCTACCTCTCATAGGTATTCACTTTCATGGACTATTGCAGAAGCCTTCTATACTATTTCAGAGGTACTTGTGAGTCACACAACCAACCAAATGCAGGATTACACTTTTTCTCCAATCCCCAGTATCTCCTGGACCTCTTCAAAATAGAAATTATACATAAATGATAAAAAAATTGCTGAAAAGATAATGCAATTTAAATAATTTCCATGTTCTAGGACATCACCAGAAGAAAAATCAATTCAAAACAGTTATCAGGAGAAAAAGCTCATCACTAACTTATTTTTTTAAAAGTATTTGTTTTAATTTTTTTAGGTTATACATGTACATAATTTTTTACATATTTCCATATGAGTCATGTTGGGAGAGAAAAATCAGAACAAAATGGAAAAAATCACAAACAAGCAAAGGAAAAGAAGTAAAAAAAAGATGAAAATAGTGTATATTGATCCACATTCAGTCTTCTGGATTCATATGGGGTTTTCCATGCAAAATTTATTGGGATTGCCTTGTATTACTGAATATTTCGGAAGAAACAAATCTACCATAATTGATCATCACACAGTATTATTGCTGTGTACAATGTTTTTCAGGTTCTGCTTATTTCACTCATCATCAGTTTATGTCAAGCTTTCCAGACTTTTCTAAAATCAGCCTGTTCATGTTTTTTTTAATAGTACAATAATATATCATTACTTTCATAAATCACAACTTATTCAGTCATTTCCAAATTGATGGAAATAATTTTCCTACTCACCTTCCAATTCTTTGCTACCAGCTTTTAGAAAAGAGCTACTACAAGCATTTTTGCATATGTAGGTCCTTTCCCCCTTTTATGATTTCTCTGGGACACAAACCCAGTAGGGTCACTGGTGGGTCAAAGGGTCTAGTTCCAAATTGCTCTCCAGAATGGTTGGATCAGTTCACAACTCCAGCAACAATGCATTACTGTCCCAATTTTCCCATATTTCCATCCAACATTTATCATTATCTTTTCCTATAATTGTTTTAATTTGTATTTCTCTAACTTTTAATGCACTCACTCAGTGTCCACCATGGTTTTTGTTACATAGCTGCAAAAGCAGACTCAGGGACTACATGATTCATTGCCATTAACTGCCCCCACTCCAACACCTTCTTCCCATTGTACACAAAAACAAAAAAGAAGATTGGTAAGGCTAAGACAGCAGTGTAATGCTCTGTGTCACAACTCAGCTCAACCAGAAAATAGAGAGAACTGGGAAATGGAATCCATTGTATGTGTTGTGTGTATGACACTCCATGCAGCTCAGGGAAAAGAGTTCAGTATTCCACTGGGGAGAGTTCTCATACTTTATCCCCCACAGTCAGTTATAGTAGAGATTGAGGCTAGGGAATTGTGAATCTCTAACTATGGGAAGAGGATGGAATGACTTCTTGGTAGCCTCCACAGATATCACATTCAAATGGAAAGAAGGCCAAAAGTGAATGAGAAGAACAAAAAAGACTGAAATTACCAAATATCTCATAAGATAGAAACTCAATTTAAAGTATTCACTATAAGCAGGTAACAACCAAAGGAAACATCAATAGTAAAATGTGTCCTTTAGATCAGCCAAATAAGTCCATACTATTATGAATAAATATTATGATATGAAGGAAAATTTATCAGCATCTGAGGAGAAAGGAAGTGTGGAATCACAACAGGGTGCTCCTGAATAGTTTAAAATCAAAATAACAATTTTGAAAGCAACATATATATAGTCTACAAAGCAGAAATAAACATCAGAAAAAAACAAACAAACAACTTAGAATCCATGGTGATGAACACATAAAAGAAACAAAAGAGAGAATTAGAGTGTGAATGCATATATGTTTAGTGGAAGGGCAATCTGGAAAAAGAGAAGGAAAAATGATAATATTAAAAGAAAAGCTGATTTCCATACAAATCAAACATTGATTTTAGAAGATTTGTGGAGACACCTTGAGTTCTCCCAGAAGATCATGGCCAGTAAAAAAAAAACAACTACCACAACATGATAATAACATGTGAAATAGTACAAAAAAATTCAGCACATGTGAAGACAGAAAACCTACCAGTTGAAAAAAATATATAGATTTTGTCTAGGGAAAAAATATCTTACACTTCATATAGCAAGGCACATTGTATTTAAGTTTATTGGACCTTTAGTAATTCCTCTTTGCCTATCACTTTTCCTCCTCCAAACCATACTACATATCAATTTTTCTTAATTTAAAAAAAATTTCTGCTTTAAGTCATATTATCTATGAAATGAAACACAAATTCTTCTGTCATTTAATGTCCTTCATAGATTGGTCCCACTTTACTTTTCCACTTTTATATTATACAACTCCCTTCAATATATTCTATAATCAAACCACATTAACTCTAAATTTCCTGAAGTTACCTGAATGTTTCTAAACTGTGCATTTGTTTATATTGTGTTTTATATAAAATCTTTCTTTACATCCCTAGCTATTGAATTTCTTTTCATCCTTTGTTAAAGCTAAGCTCAAATATTATCTCTAAATTATTACTCACCTCTCGTTACCCCAAATCTTTCAAAAAATTTTACTTAATTGAAATGAGAAATGTTAACATTACCTTAATTTCTACACCTCTCTGTGCTCTCTTCCTTACCTAGCAAGTTAATTTTGCTGAAATGTTTTTTTTTCACTTTTTAAAAAGACAAACAAAAAGCAATTCAGCAAAAGTATTCAACACATCCAGTGGTACCTAGCATAAAATAGGGGATTAATAAAAGCCTGTTGATTGA
Organism: Myrmecobius fasciatus; assembly: GCA_023553655.1. Classification (NCBI taxonomy): domain Eukaryota; kingdom Metazoa; phylum Chordata; class Mammalia; order Dasyuromorphia; family Myrmecobiidae; genus Myrmecobius; species Myrmecobius fasciatus. The sequence goes on from JAJPUD010001993.1 coordinate 336,557, forward strand.
CTTGACATTACCTATGTCTGCCTGTATATGTCATATTCTACAATCGCAACAATATTCCTTTAAAAAAATAATTGTGGACGTATGTATGGTTTCTCAGTTTTTTTTTTCTCTAGGGTTAAGTTTCTTAACCCTGACAATATAATGTTCAATGTATTTTGTTGTTGTTTCCCACATAATGTAATTGTTGGGTATATTTGACTGCTTCTCCTTAGTTCACTCTGTATCAATTCATATACATGTTCCCAAGCTTCTTTGAAGTCTTCATATTCATAATCTTTTATAGTATAGTACTATCCTGATAAATTGTTGTACCACTTTGAAGTAATTCTTTAATTAATAGACATGCACATTTTTTCTAGTAGTTTCCTACAATTAAAAAAAATCTATTATAAATATTCTGATGAAATCACTTTCTAGGCTGCCAAGCTCTGATAGGTTATTTTTTTCCCTTTTCTTTTCCAGGACTATGCATCATTTTCAGCTAATGTCCAAACATATTTAGAACATGATGCCAAAATTTGAGCTGCTCCCTTTTTTTAGTTTTCTTTCTTGGGTTGTCTTCCATCATTAGAATATAATCTCTTTAAGAGTACAAATGCTTAATTGCATTTGTATTCTAGACAGTAGAGTACCTCAGATTTGGAAACAATAAGTGCTCTGATTTATTTACTGACCTATTGGTCTATCTACCTAATTAGCTATTTATCTACCTATCTATTTCTATCTATCTATCTATCAGTTTATCTATCTATTAATTTATCTATCCATCCATCCACCCATCCAGGGAAGTTCTTTCTGCTATGACCTCCTGAGATAATAATCTTTTTAAAAACTGTATGATTTCTACTTGTTATCTAAAAGTTTGACCTAATTCATAGTTCAACTAACATCCTAATAGAATATGTTTTTTTTTTCACAATTCCTCTCACATTAAGCATTTCTATTTTTATCATCTTTTTCTGTTCTCTGGGTCTGACATGAATAGTAGAATTGTCTTGATTTGTATTTCTCTTATTATTCATGACCTGATGTGATTATTTCTAGTTAATTACAATTTGCAATTCTTTTGAGAACTAATTGTTAATTTTTGAGTGGAGCACATCCATTGGTGATGGTTCTTAGTTATGCATATTTGTGTTTATTACCCATACATCTTGAATATAAGACCTTGATTAGACATATTTGAATCAATTGGTTTTGCCCAATCATTGCAGTTTCTCTTGTGGACTTAGTTTCATTGATTTTGTTCCTTCAAAATTCTTTCAATTTCAGCCAATTGAGATAATCTTTTTTTCCCTTTTGTTATCTGTTTTTCTATTGCTCAGTTATGAATTTTCCATTTAGTCATAGCTGTCAGAGGTAGGTGATTTTGTTCTTCTATAATTTCAGTAAATGAATTTCTTCATATTTGTGTCACAAATCCTTTCCTAGTCATCTGTTTTATTTTCATTTAAAAATCTTTGAACAATGTATATTTTATGGCTTGCAGTCTTACAGAAATACTTGTAGTCAATTGACATTAAAAAGATGGGTCTTTGTGTCCATTTAGTTATACATTATACATCTTTATTATATTGTTATTTATTATATTAAAATGGTTCTATGTTTTTATTTTTATAGTTTTAGTTCAAATGCATGTTATTCTCTGTCAAAATTTTTCTTCTTTTTCTTTATATTTCTTGGTTCCTTTTCTCTTAACATAATGCATTTTATAAATTTTTTCTTTGTATTACATCTAAATTTGTCATGTTGAATATGTTTGACTGTCATTTTTTAAATATAAATTTATAATTTTTTGCTAAAAATTTACATATTTTTTGATTAATATTGCTCTATAATCATTTTTTTTCTTTATACTTGGCTGGTTTATATATGACTATAAGTGTTTCATGAAATTATCTTAATCTGGTACTTCATCATTTTCAGCATAGTTATAAATTGATCTTTAGTCATTTGATATATTTAGTCTTTCTTTCCTCTTTCTCTCTCTGTATCTGCCTCTGTCTGCCTCTGTCTCTCTATCTCTGTCTCTATACATTATATATATATATATGTATATATATATATATATATATATATATATATATATCTGAGTTCCATCACTTCTATTCCCATGTTTACTCATACTTTTGTTAAGCTCTCTATATCTTTTTAAATTTCATTTTTGAGATTAGATAAATACATCTATTTCATGATCTGTTAATGTACCATGCTTTTATGCATACTTCCTTGATTTTTAAAAAAATTGCTCTCATATAATTGTATAGAGCAATTGCTGATAACTTTCATCATGCTTCTTTGCTATAATTCTGCCTTGCCATTTCCTATTTTGATATTTTAATTTTCTACTCTTTTTGAAATTTCTTTGACTAAGCATGTATTTATATTTTATCACTTAAAATGTTTTATTCTGAACATAATTATATTTTCTTGATGACTGCATTAGTGATACATAAGGAATTATTGAATGATAACACAGAATTTTTGTAGTTCCTATATTATAGTCTAGTAAGAAAGAATAAGTCTAACACTTCAACATTTTTATACTTATTTAGAATTTATCTGTTCTCTGGCATATGTTCTATTGTTGAAGAATGTATGTGTGTATACACACATATATATGTGTATATGTGTGTGTATTCATGTGTTTTTTAATTTTCTCATTCATGGTAAGCCTTTCAGATCTTATCTGTATAAATGTTCATTCACTTATCAACATTCTTTTGTTTATTTTTGTTTGTTATTCTATATTTTCATTGAACTAAATTCAAAATAAGAAAAAATAGAAAAAGATAGAAAAGGAAAATTTTTAAAAATCATTTGCCTACCAAAACTTCAGAAAGAATTCAAAACATATAACAATTAATTTCCATTTCAAGAAATCATATAATAATAATAATAATGAAGGAAATTATATTTACAAGTATCCATCTTTTCTTTGCTTCCTTGTAGGTAACTCAGTAGATAGAGTGCTAGACCTAGAATTAAAAAGACTCATTTTTTTGAGTTCAAATCTGGTTTCAGAAATTTATTAATTGTCTTATACTGGACAAATCACAAACTGAGGTTTGCCTCAGTTACTCATCTGTAAAAATAGGCTGGAAAAGTAAATTGCAAAACACTCTAGTATCTTTGTCAAGAAAAACCCAAATGGAGTGATAAAGAGTCAACTAAAAATGAGTGAACAATAAAATGAATACAACTGTGTTGTGGTTTTTTTTTGGTTGTTGTTGTTTTTTTTTTTTTTTTTGAGTCGTCTTATGGACAATTAATACTTTTCTTCAGCCTCTTTTTATTCTCTCACTTTTTAAAAAAATTGTTTCTTGTTTACAGCAGATGGTTGAATTTTCAGTTTTAATATTCTTCATTTTAATGTATCCTTCAATGCATTTACCTTCAAAATCCTGATAGTTAAGATTAAATTTTCTCTTTTTAACATAATCTGCATTAATTTTGATCTTTCTTTTAAGTTAGTATTTTGTCCCCACAGGCTCTGTTCTTAAGATTGTTAGTTTAGGGGCAGCTGGGTGGTACAGTGGATAGAGCCCCAGCCCTGAAGTCAGGAGGACCTGAGTTCAAATCTGGTCTCAGCCACTTAACATTCCCTAGTTGTGTGACCCTGGGCAAGTCACTTAACCCCAATTGCCTTAGCAAAAAGCAAAAAAAAAAAAAAAAAAAAAAAGATTGTTGGTTTATCTTTATTTAGATCTTTTCTCTCCAGTGTTTGTGCTGGTTCCTTTCAGGGATTGAAACTTTTATTTTTTTGAGATGGAAAAAGTGAGTAGTGTTACAACCCTTATTAAATTTTTTAACCTATTGTGAAATTTATTATAGCCAAAACATTATATCTCTATTTCTTAGGGGAAACATACAACTCTTTCCTGATGAATCTCTTCAGATATCTTTAATTGCTTGAAGTGATTCTTCATCCTATCTTCATTTTTCCCCTCTTCTGTTGTGTGTATGGGTTTTAATTCTATGACGAGAGTTTTGATTTCTGTATTTTATTCCTAATTCATTTTTGAATGCCCCTCTTTTGGAGCAGGGCATTTTTTGAATTATTCTGGAATTTCCTCCTAATGTTTTGTGATTTTTAGAGCAATCTCAACTGTCTTTAGTCATCAAAAAATGTGGTTCATTATCTTTCATAGTATGTCTTCATATTTTTCTGGATTTTTGTTTTGCTTTTTGCTGAGGCAATTGAGGCCAGGTGACTTGCCCAGGGTCACACAGCTAGGAAATGTTAAATGTCTGAGATCAGATTTGAACTCAGGTCCTCCTGACTTCAGGGCTGGCACTCTATCCACTGTGCCACCTCACTGCCCCTGGATTTTTAAAAAGGATATTTTTAAACATTTATTTTCATTCTACTTTTAAGGTTCTTTTTTTTTTGTTTTATCTGCTTGTAAGTTATACTTTTATTTATTATTTTCTTTCAATTTCAAAGTTAAATAGAATTTATACATTTACCCCAGAATCAATATTTATTTATTTTAATTTTTTTATTATTTATTAATTTATTTATTTTGCTGAGGCAATTGGGATTAAGTGACTTGCTCAGGTCACCCAGCTAAGAAGTGTCTAAAATCAGATTTGAACGCAGTTCCTCCTGACTTCTAGGCTGGTGCTCTATCCACTGAGCCACCTAGCTGCCACCTAGCTGCCGCCGCCCCCCCCCTTCCCCCAGAACTAATAGGAAGCCATTAGTTCCATAGTCAGATTTTCATTTAAGGAAAATTACTTTGGCAGCAATGTGGAGGTTGGACCCGAGTGGAATAATACATAGCAGGGAGACCAAAGAGGTGATTTTTAAAATAATTGAAGTAAAAGGTGATAAAGGTCTTAATGCAGGTAATAAATATATATGAGACAAGAAAAGGAGTTGGATGTAAGGTATGTTATGAAGTTAGAAATTGTAAGATTTACCAAATGGCTGACAAAGGAAAAGTAAAAATAACAATAATGACAATATGATCTTGGAAAACTAGATAGATGTTTTATATGATTCTATGAACATCTTGCACATGATTGCAATCATCATCATTATCTTGTGTTCTCCATATCAATGTATAGCAATATGACCTATTTTATGTCTTTTTTTAGTTTAAAAAAACTGGCAACCTTTTCCAATGTAATTCCTACAATTCCATATTTTTTGATTTAATAGATATATTTAAACATTTTTTATATCTTAATTTTAACTATTAAATTAAATCCTTGGTTTTCCAAAAAGCAAATGTCTTGTTTCTACTTAGATGAAATTTATCTTTGAATGAGTGTTCATCAAATTTGTATATTTCATCATGGTTCCGCAATCTAATTGCCATTCCCCAATGCCATCTTCTTGGCAAACAGTTCATTTGCAATACCCTTCTCTTTTTTACATTATATACCTTCATATGTAAATATTAATGACAACACCACCTGTGCCCTGACGTCATTTAATTTCCTGCTTGGGACTTTGTAATCTCTTGGGCTTTCCTCATCACCTTTTCCCTTTCCTAGGTTTCTTCTGGTGGTATCGTTACTCTTCACATGAATCATTAGAAGTGGGTTAGTACTTGGCAGGTGAGAAAAGTCTCAGAGGAGGCTCTGTCAGGTTCCAGATTCATGGCTTAGTAAAATAGAGAATCTCTTGACTAGTTATGTCAGGGTATCATATCCAAATATAACCGTCTTTATGTTCCTCAACAGAAAAAAGACTAGAGTATCTTTTCTTCTTAGTTTTGAGATATTTTTAACCCTGTGAGGCCTATAAATGTTTTCTATTTATGATAAAAACTATCATGTTACTTATTTCTCATAAAGCAGACTTAATTCATCCTCTTTGGGAAAGTCTCTGACCTACAAGGTAACTAGCTTCAACAAATTCAGTTATTTCCTTCTCTGTTATGTTATTTTACCTTTCAATCCCTTAACACTTGTTTAAATTCCCCTGAATTCCTTAGAATTAATACCCTAAAAATACTTGAAGATAACTTCTTCTCTTTCCTTCTCTTCTTCTCTTCCTCTCTCCTTCTCTCCCCCCACCATCTTTCTCTATATCTGTCTCTCTGTCTCTCTCTCTTTTCTTTCCATTCTCTCTTCCTCATAGTAATTTATATTTTTTTGCTCATTGAAAATCAAGTCAATTTTTTTCAAGTCAAGAAACATTTATTGTGGGCATGTCATGCACTGAGTTGTGCACTGGAAATACAAAAATAGGCAAAAACAGTCCATGGCCCCAAGGAGTCACATTCTTTTTAAAATTTATTTAATATTCCCCCAATTACATTTAAAACATTTTTTACTTTGTTTTTTTTTAAACTTTTGAGTTCTAGATTCTCTCCCTTAGCCCCACCTCAAGCCCCCATTAAAAAAGCACATGTGAAGTTATGCAAAACATTTACATAAAAGTCATGTTATAAAAGAAGACATAAATCTACCCCCCC
>JAJPUD010001993.1:343087-358590 GCA_023553655.1 Myrmecobius fasciatus
AGACAGAGAATGCTTCAATCTGAAATCAGGCACCACAATCAATTCTTTATCTAGGTACAGTTAGGATGTTTCATCATAAGTCCTTCAAGAGTAATCATGGATCATTATATTGCTGAGAAAGGAAAGTCATTCACAATTGATCATCCCATTGCTCTTACTTTGTATATAATACATTTCACTTTGAATTTATGTGTATCTTTCCAAGTTTTTTGAGAATATCCTGCTCATCATTTACCATAGAAAAATAATATCCCATCGTAATCATATATGAGTTTATTCAGCCATTTCTCAACTGATGGACATCCCCTTAGTTTCAAATTTTTTGCCCTTTCTTGTTGAACTTCCAAGTCATCTTAGATGTTTCTGAACTGTGAGATCTAGAGGGCTCATCAAGTGCTGCTGCTGATTTTGAGACCTGTTCCTGTTTTGCTAGTATTAGTAGGGAATGGGACAGAGGTTGGAGCTAGGACTACATTGGCAAGATCTGTTTTGGTATTGTGTGCTGGCTTCCCACCTTAGTTTTCAGATCTTTTCTTCTGACCTTGCAAGTTATCTTTGGTGTCAGCATCAGTACATGAAGCAGGAATACCTGCTTTGCTGGTGCCAGTGCTGAGGCTTGGGCTATGCTGGTGCAACCTGCACTGGGACTGCAAGCTGAAATCCCACCTCAGCGTCACAGACCTTTTTTTTTACAGGTCTCCTAAATTGTCTTTGGCTGGAAAATATTCTACTCCATCTTTTTTGTATATTCTTATGCTCTAAAATGTATTTAGAGTAATTATTTTAAAATGTTTGAGTGGTTTTGTGGGAGAGATTGTGAGTTCTGCCTTTACTCTGCCATCTTGACTTTCAAGAAAATTTTTAGCATTCACTTTTACAATATTTCGACTTCCAAATTTTTTACCTTCCCTCATTCTTGTTCCTTTTCCTAAAATGGTAAGCAATTTGATATAGGTTAAACATATGCTATCATGTAAAACATATTTCCATGTTAGTCATAATTTTGAAAGGAGAAATGATCAAAAATAAAAAAGAATAAAATAAGTGAAAAAATTATGCTTCAATCTACATTCAGAATCCACCAATTCTTTATTTGGATAAGGATAATATTTTTCTTTTTGAGTCCTTTACATTTGTCTTAGATCATTGTGTTGCTGTGAAGAACGATTCATTCATAGTTCGTCATCATGTAATGTTACTGACATAGTGTACAATGTTTTCCAGGCCCTGCTCATTTAATTTTGCATCCCTTTGTACAAATATTTATTAATATTCTCTTTCTTGGTTCTGTTCAGGTTTGTACCTGGTTTGAGATCATGATTTTGACATCCAGAAAATAGGGAAAGAGTCTGGAGAATAAAAGCAGGAATAGCCGGAGTCCTTCCACCACTTTGAAACTTCAGGAAGAAGTGAAACAGATCATGTCAAGAATTTGGAGAACCTGGAGAAGTCACAAGGAAAGAATATGATTAGACACAATTTCCAGAAAAAAATTGTGAATTATATATTTTACAAAATATTATAAAATTAAAATTTATAGCAAAGTAGACCATCGAGTTTCTCATCATCAAGTGTTTTCAGGCAGAGTTTGAATGAATGTTCACTTGTTTGATATGTTTTAAACAAAGGTTGGTTGCACGAATAAACTTCTGAGGACACCCTTCACCTTATAGTTCTGATGATGCGATTCTAAATTTTAGATTGACATGATAACTGTCTCCACTTACATGAAGGGTCAGCATAAAAGTTAATGTAAGCAACTGTTTATTATATTTACTGAGAACATGGGTCTGGAAAATAGACCCATGGTAGCTATTAAGGACATCTCTTTTGGTAATCAGCGCTGTTAAACATTAAAGATCTTTAAAACAAATAACAAGACACCTGCTGAGAATTTAGATGACATGTTACTATGTGAGTTTCCTTCAATTTAAATTATTTTAGATGCTTTACTCCATTGATTATCACAAAAAGCCGTTTCCCCCCTTAAAGTGTGGTTGTGTCTAATTAAATGGAGACTCAAAATACTCCCCCCAAAGGACCCCACCCAACAAAACAAAATCCTCATATAAACAATAGGAAAATATATCTATATAATAAATGATGTTAAAGGGATTTTTTTGGAGGGATTTACTTATTTTTAAAGCACATGTCATGTTTGCCTAATTTTAAAAAAATCCTTTGGTTGTACTTGCTAGAAATAAATGTGAAATTCAAATTAAATTAGAACTTAAAAATAAATTATTCTTTCAAAAAACTTCCCACAGGTCACTTTGTAGTGATGGGACAGAAAAAGGAGTATTTTCTTAAATTATGTCCTAGAAATTTTAAGAAGATGTTTGCTTAAGGATATTATTAATTGTGTGAAAATAAAACAGGGCTTCTGGTAAATTGCAGTCTCTGTCGTTTTCCTTTAAGTGGCAGTGAATTTGCTGAAAGGTTTCCGAGTGATGGTGCAATGTTTTAAATTAAATATAGATTTGAGATTCTGAGCCTGCTGAGTTGGGAGTGCTGAAAGCATGATAGGACCAATCAAAACAAACATAAGGGATGGTCATTGACTTTGTTGGCACTTGGTTATTTTGTAGATAAACAATTTGACTTTTTCTGTCTTTAAACTATGACTGTCAGATTTTGTATTTAAAGGAAGGGAACTTTTGGGTTGAATTAAAGTTACAGTGAAACTGCTTTGTGGCATGGGTTTGAGGGGATAGGTTGATTGCCATTGAATTTTGCTTCTGTAAATCTTCTTCATATCAAATTATGTTCCAATAACGCCATAGATACAAGTTAAACCATAGAACTATAAAATGGTCCCAGTCATTTACATATTGTCTTGGCTGTGTGTCTAGGAACTGCAGACATCATTTTGTGTCAGCAGAAAAAGAATTCTCTGACCATATGCTGAAGCTGAGGTATAATTGCATGGCTGTGCATTACCAAAGGGTTTATGGAGTCCATAGTAATGTCATCCTCTCTTATACTCATAGCATTTATTCTATTCAATTTTCTTGGCAATTTAGTTATACATTGCATTATAGATTCTCTGATGTTATTCAATATGTGATTATATATGTCTTATCTATATATTTGGCTTTAATCTTCTTGATGACAGGTGTTTTATATTTTTTCATATTCCATTTTCACATTTCACATTCACCAAAATACAGAAACTTTTTATAGAGATTATATAGCTAATCCTGCTATGATATATTCAAATATTAGGGATGATCAGGGATTAGAAATCCTTCTGTATGAAGGAATGGAGAAGAAGGGAGTTAAAGGATGGAATTTTGTTCAGGGATTTTCAGTTATGTTCAACTCTTTTTGATTTCATTTGGGGCATTCTTACAAAGGACACTGGAATATTTTGTAATTTCCTTGTCCAGATCATTTTACATATGAGGAAACTGAGTCAAATAGGGTTAAATATATTGCTTAGTGTCACACACCTAGTAAGTGTCTGAGGCTAGATTTGAATTTAAGAAAATAAGTCTTTCTTGACTCCAGGACTGGCATTCCAGCCACATTACCACCTAGTTGCCCTAAAGGAAAGTAACAAGCATATTTTAAAGTACTTGCTTTCTGCCAAGTATTGGGGATAAAAAACACAATAAAAATATGAGTCCCCATCTTCAAAAAACTTAAAGACATCACAAAAACAGAGTGGAAAAGTTGACTGAAGGGAGAAGAGATTATTACCTAGTCTGAGATCATTATTTTGAAGTCAAAAACTTAGAAAAGTGGCCTGAAGAATGAAGGCAGGAATGGTCTGAACTCTTCCACCAATTAGAAGCCCTAGGAGGAACACAACAAAGAGGGAATGTGGAGCAGGTCACATGGGTGAGAAAGGTAAAACATTATTACTACATACAAAGAATGCCAAACCTTTAGGAAGGAATGAGCCATAGGATGTGAGGTGGAATTTCAGTTCTACCACTTACTGATGGTTGACTTTTGGCAAATCTCATTCTTTTTCAGCCTCATTTCCCTGATCTACAAAAGGAAGGAGCTGGACTTAATGACTCATAAATTCTTATTCAAATTTATATTTGGCAACATGGATGAGTTTCAGTTACTCATTAGTCTTTTGGCTGAGTGGAATATGTGAAACATGGATTGAGGATCAGAGGACTTGGATTTAAATTCCAGTTTAACTTTATTCTATGTGCATGAACTTGGGCAAGTTGTTTTTTTTTTTTGGTAGCAAAAAATGGTTTTGCACTTCAGGTATAACATTATAAACTCATGACGACCCACAGACAAAAAACTTAATTCACAAATTTATCATCCAACTTTGCAAAATGTTTTTAGAAAACATCAATTGTGTCAAAACCAAAAAAAAATAATCTTTCCATTAAAATGTAATCCAGGTTTTTACAAGAAGATCTTTGGAGCCCACATGTTTGTAAAGAAATATCTTCAGAGGTGTCTTTCAATGGTTATATAATACTATAACATTCCCCGCCCCCCCCCAAGTCTGTTGAAATAGCAGGGGGGAAAAGAACAGGGAAGAAGGATTCAAACTTTATTTTCTTTCCTTGTGGCTTATTGCCTCCTCCTTTTTCTTGCCCTTCTCAGAAACAATCCAGATCTCCAAAGCTTCTTCAGCTTCTGCCATCAAAGCACCTTCACTCTCCTCTACTTTCTTTTTAGCCTCTATGACAATCATTGCCATATCTAATGCAATGTTCAGAGTTATTTTGTTTCCATTAATCTCACCATCATTCATGGTCACTTTCGTGATTTCATCATACTCTTCTGAGTTAAAGCCCACAAAAGTAAATCTTTTAGATCAGGGCTTCTTAAACTTTTTCTACTCATGAATCCTTTTAACTCAAGAAATTTTTACATGATCCTGGGTATGTAGGTATATAAAATAGGTATACAAATGAAACATTTACCAATAATAAGTTAAAATTTCATGATATCCACATTCAGTTATGAGACCCCCATATAGGGTCCTGAACCACAGTTTAAGAAGTTGGGATTTAGATCACCCTGACTGTGACTCTCTTGTGAACAAAGGTTTATGCAATGAACCTTCCAGTGCTTTTCATCTGTTGTCCAACCCTTCAGAAAAAAAGTTTTGTAGGACTAATTCCTTGCTGCTGTTTTGACTGTCTTATAACCCTTTGGTTCTACCTCTGCCACTCTGCCTTCAATCCTGATATCATTACAAGTATTCAAAGCTTTTTTTTCATCTTCTGATGAGGCAAATCAACTAAGCTGGATTTTGGTTGATTCATGTTTCAAATACCTCCTGAAGACAATAATAGTGATAATTGATTCTCATTTCTAAAACCAATATATCTCTTTGATTTATAGTGACTTCAATTCATATCTATGTTAGTGTTTCAATAGATGGGGGTGAATCAGGCTAGCTTCCATGACTCTTTTCATACATTCATGGAATTAACTGACAAATATTATAAAACAAATAAAAAAACCTTTTCCAATTATCATCAACCAATTTTTATCAAAGACCTATTAAGTTCCAGAGACTATTCCAAGTGTGATTTATAAATTGGTACAGTTGTTTCCAATTCCTGCCTACTTGTTCTCTGTAGACAAAATAAAACCCATGAAAATTTCAATAGCATCACTTAGTTATCAACTAAAAAATGAGATTTATCTATGGAGAACTTTGTATGCAGGATTTGGACATAAATTTTATTGACTGAAAATATTTACGTGATGTACACAGATTCTCTTCATTTTTCCTCCCAATACTTAGGTTGAGTTTTGAAGTAGTATGCAAATTTCTCCCCAATCTTCCAAATTCAAATATCAGGGAATCCCTTGCTTAACTAGAAATATTGATGGAATCCCCTCAGATAGAATAATCAGAAATGTCTTTTTTGTGATTAATGAGTTGTGAAAGTGACTTGGAGAGCATTACAACTTATAAGACATTCTATGCTTAGTTCTGGTATGCTAATCACTAAATGGTAAAAGGAGCCTCTTCAATTTTGTAATTGGTTGGGACTTAGATACATTCAAAAAGGCATTAATCAATCAGGGCCAGTTCTTTTATTGTGAATGTGCTGCTTATGCCAGGGATCTTGGGTCCTCTCTCAGATGGAAATTCCATGGAGAATGCACTGCCTTGCTCATGATTCTATATTTGTTGAATTCGTTCTTTTCTGCTTATAGATAAAGGAGAAAGGAAATGGTTAAGTCTTTTTGTACTTAAAAAGGGCAGTGATCAAGCCACTGGAAGATCTGGAGTGGAATCCACGAAGGTTTTTCTGGTTAGCCAATCTAGCATTGAAGCCCTGAGGAATAACTTTCAAGACACAGTTCAACAGCATGTGAAGGTAAAGATCCAGTAATGATCCTGCATTTGGACATGGATTTAGTGATCCTTAATTATACATTGGAGACACTTTATAGCTAAGACTATATTACCTAGATATCAAGATAGTATTAGGGAGATACAGCCCTCTCCCAGATAATTGGAGGATATTTAGACTTCAGTTTCTTGTTATATCTTCAAAGTTGAAATATCCCTCTGTAAAAGGTAATTAATATAAACTGGCTGAATGTATCAGGAATATTAATTACTGGCTTATAAATATAAGGAGAAATAAGGAGAATGTGACTCAAGCCCCAATAACATTTGAGATAACTTTAGCATTTCAGGGGTTACATTAAACTCTGAGAGGATCTGGCAGAAAGCATAGCTCTGGAAAGAGAGAGAAAAGAACAAGCTATTGCTTTTGTATTCATCTGAGTTCAAGATCATGAATTAGACTATACAAATTTCAAGTGTTACATGAGAGAAATTTCCCCAGAATGTCCTATATTGTATGCATTATAGAGGGAGAAATCAATTCAAATAATATGAAAAGTATATTTATATGTTACATGTTGTTCATACTCATTTCCAGTTCTAAGTCCAAACTGTAAAATTACAGAATAAACATTCTAGTCTAGAGAAGTAAAGGGATAATATGTATGGAAAGGACGTTAAAGGTGAGAAGGGATGTTTAAGCCCCCAAAGCTCCTGTTTTGCTCACTATTAATCACTATTCTTATCAATGTATCTCCTGTAAAAAGGAAACATAGCACATTTGGAATGTCTTATATTGGATAACAGAAAACAAGCTACTTACTTAGTGACCAAGAACACCCTGATGTTCTATGCTACAAATTGAAAGTGAAGGTTACTTTCTTGTAGACTTTATCTTAAAGCAGTAAAACGGGTAGCTCAGCTACAACTGAAAGTATTGATTTTGTAATTTCAGCAAATTAAGAACAAGACAGGAAACCTATTAAACCTTTCCACTGATTACCAGGGTACTTTTTGGTGATTCTGCGGTTGACATTAAAATTACATACACCTGTCTCTTTAAAGCCAAACATACACATTTTGTGGAAGATGGAACCAGTGGAAAGAGATCTTTGCAGATCTGGGTAATTTCAGGTTTGAAATTGGAAACTTCTGAAGCTTGTTGAGATACATGTCAAACAGTATAGTTCCTATTCCCATAAACTATGGCAAAATTATATGTACTTTTATATATTTTAATAAATTGAATTTTCACAGTAACTTTGAAAGTACAAAAAGAAAAAAAAAACTATTAATATTATATCCATCATGAACAGTGGTAATTTACTTACATATATATTGACATACATAGATGAAGTTTATCATAAAAGTCAATATGGTTTTATTCTTTAAATCTCCTTGTATGTGTATATGTGTATGTGTATAACTACATATAATACTAAAAAACACTAAAAATTAATCAAATTAGCATCCCCTTGTTCAACTGTAATCCCATTTTACTATTTTAATTTATTATAGTTGTAAAAAGGATACACACTGATTTTTAAAATATTTTTAAAATATCATAAAATAATTACATTTGAACTGTATTTAGTGCTTTAAATTTTGCAAAATATTTTACTTTATTTGCCCCATTTGAAGCAATTTGAGGCAAATTTTCCTCAAAAGTGAGAAAAGCAATACAGGTATGATGATCTTTATTTTCATCACAAAAAACCTTAGATTCAAAAGTATATAATATGTTCCAGAATTTTTAATATCAGAGTTTAATTTTCAACACAAATCTTCCTGATGTCAAGTGTAATCACATATCCACTTCATCATTTAGTTTCATAATTATTGAGTATTTGATATTCTAAATCTTTGATTTTGGCCAAAAGTAAAATTTCTTGAAATTTATATCTTGCTAAAAGTATTTTTCCTATTAGGTAAGTAATATATAAAATAGAAAAAAGAAAAATGCAATGGCTTTATTTTTTAATTATGTACTTTAATGATAAATTGTCCCTTTATATGCCCTCTACATAATAACTATATATTCATAAATTATAAATCTGCACACACACATACACACACATATACTCCCATCAATCCCAAATGATCAAAGAATAGGAATTTAGAGTTGGAAGGTACCTTACAGATCACTTATGAGGCTAATCTCATTTGACAGGTTAGTGACAAAATAGAAAATATGCTATTTATGAAACCATTATTTAATAATATAATTATGGGAAACTGGGACATAGGGTGTAATGGTCTGATTCCAGCTGAATCTATACCCTATATCCTAAAAACACATAATAGGAGTACTTTACTTGTTAATTTTATAATTATTCTACACATTATTAATGATTTTTCTAAAATGTGTCATTAGGAAGTTTGTCTAACAGTGCCAGATTTCAAATTGTATTATTTTCTCTCTCTCTGTCTCTCTCTCTCTGTCTCTCTCTGTCTCTCTCTCTCTCTGTCTCTCTCTTTCTCTCTCTCTCTCTCTCTTTCTCTCTCTTTATATATATATATATATATACATACATATATATATATATATGAGAGAAATGAGTGGTGGATTAATGGAATAAATTAAGTTGATTGTTTAGTCGTCCTTCATTCTCAAAGAGGATGAAAATGGTATCACCATATTGGAATCAAGGTACAATGTGTCTGACTGTGGCTGTTCAGAGCAATACAGGTTCAGAAGATCCTACCACAGGCTTGGTATAAAGAGTCCATATGAGCATTTTGAATTCAAATGTTTCTAAATTTTGGCATTGCACATTTCTTTTGAGCTACTGAATTTGGTTCTGATCATAGAGCACAGTGTCTTGTTTGCTGTGGGAATGCCCTGTGAGGAGGCCCTTTGCTAGTATTTTCCATGTCATGCAATTGATTTCAAAGTTCTTCAGAGAGACCTTGAAAGAGTCCTTGTATTGCTTCTTCTGACTTCTGTGTGAATTCTTGTCTTCTGTGAGTTCTTTGTTAAAAAACAAACAAACAAACTTTTAGGCAAATTGTTTGGCTTTCCAACAACACTACAAGTTCATAAGAGTTGCACTTTTTGCAACAGAGTGTAAATGCTTGACAATGTAGCTTGAGAAAGGACCTTAGTGTCCAGTATCACTGGTGTCAGGTGGTCTTCAGAATATTGTCCAAGAGAATTCAAATGGAAGCAATTCAATTTCTTGGGATGGTACTGATAGTGCTCAGGTTTCACAGTTATGCAACAATGAGGCCAGCACAATAGTTCTCTAGACCTTTGGGTTTGGTAGGCAGCCTAATACCTCTTTTCTCTTACACTTTCAAAGTCTCTAAACGTTAAGCTAATTCTGGCAATACATGTATTAACCTTGTCATCTATGTGTACTTCCATGGAAAGTATACTACCAAAGTAAATGAACTTATCTCTAGCATTCAGTGTTTCTGTGCTTCCTGAAACTGGTGGTTCCACATATGAATGGTGCAGTGCTGATTGATGTAGAACCTCTACTTTCTTAGTGTTAATTGTTAGGCCACACAGCACAAGCAGCAGAAAATTGATCCATACGTTGTTGTATCTCAGATACTTCAATGAATGCACAATCTACAAACAAAAGTCCTCTATGACCTCTCAGATGGAGAGTTTTGGCTTTAGTTTTGGCTTTTAGCATTTTAAAGCTAAATATTTACCATTAAGACAGTAACTAAACTTGATGCTATCTTTGAACTCATTGAAGGTGTTTAACTACATAAACTATATAGTGGTGAAAAACATTATCCTTAAAAGGCTTGGGAGGAAGCACAGTTTTACTCCATTGATTACTGGGAAAGAATGAGAGCATTGTTCATTATTCAGAACCTGTACAAACATACTTGATGTATAAAATGCTTATTATTTTTCCAGACAACTAAAATTTTCCATAATTTTCCATAAGCCCTCATGACTGACAAAGGTCTTGGTGAAATAGAGAAATGCTGTGTACAGACCTCTATTTTGCTCCCAGCATTTCTCCTTGAATTGTTGGGCAGCAAACATTATGTTGACCATTCCTTGGCTTTTTCTGAAGCTAGACTGACTCTCTGGTTAGATGACCATGTTCAAAGTTAATAAGCCTATTCAGGAGGACTTTGGCAAGAAGCTTGCCAGGAATGACGAAGAGAGACACTCCATTGTGATTGCCGTGAAATTAGAGTCATCTTTGAACTGCTGTGTGCTAATTTTGACATATAAGCCAGAAAACTTCAGTCAACTTTTTTTATAAACTGTTGAATGCCTGAATTGTACATCTCAGTTGGAACAGAATAAACACTAGGCATTTTGGAAACCTTATGGAATTCAAACATTCTTCAGTTGGAAGTCTGACTAGAGAAGATTAACTTTAATGTAAGATATATGTTCAGTGGCTTAAATACTGATTAATAATGGCCTGTGGAGGACACTATAGAATTGTTCAGCTCATTTCTCCAGGATTCTCCTTATAACTAATCTATGTAACTCCATAAGCAAGGAATAGTTGAAATGTACAACATATCTTTGGCTTAAAAATAAATGCCCTTAAAGGCATCATAAAAGCATTTTGGATTGTTACTATCAGTATAAAACTGAATTTTATCTGTCTTTTTACTGAGTCAAGGATTCTGTATCTCTCAAAGCTTCACTTGCATTTTACTTTTTATGGAGTTTAATAATAGAAAAATTACCCTATTAGTAAATCCTGTTGAATTCTTATTTTTTGTTTCACAAATTCTGAATTTCCCCATCATTTTCATAAATCCAGTCTTGATTGTTGTGACACAGATGAATAAATGAAGTGCTCTATACCAAACCTCTGAAATATGCTCACTCTTTTTCTGCTCCAATGTTATCCACCCTATGCTGGCTCAGCTTTCCCTCCAAATTAGCAAAGAACTGTTCTCATTTGGAGAAACACTCTAATCTGTTAACATTGTCTTGGCAATTGTTTCGCCTTGGAGACACTGCTTTTGTTGAATGTGAATATTCATCTTAGATAAGTCTGTGTTTAGTCCAGCACTTTTTACCACATTATTTTTGTCACTCTCATATCCTATCTGTTTTTTCTCATTACAATGTAATTGCCTATTAAATACCAAGGGTATATCTATGAAGTTTTATTGCATGTAGGTAAATAGAAGAAGTGTTGATGATAAGGTCATAAGATGAATAACTCTTCAGTAATAAGTGATCATGCCTGCTACTATTTCTGATTCCATTCCTTCCAAGACTCCCTGCCATGATTGGCAGTCTGTGTCTACTCTTGTATCAAAGTAACCAAGAATCATAAACTCATAGCTTTTGGAACACTGATCATGTGGTTGTCTGGACCTTCATAAAATTTCAACCTCATAGTGAGAACATATCATTCATTTCTTTTGAAGGCTTATAGACAAGTTTACTTTTGAATGCAAAACCTGACCTAAGTTCACAGTACTCCTGGTCATTGCAATCACTTTGGGAAAATGTGTTTCCTGCTCTTACTTTGAAAAGCTGGCTTTCATTAGCCTCCTTTGTTTCATGCAGGACTGCTACTTGGATACAATACTTGCAGAGTTCTTTCTCAACAAGAACAGTTCATTTTTCAGGTATATTGGATTTCTTGTTGTTGCAAGCACAGGCTCATTCAACATTCCAACAGTAAGTAGGATCAATGTTGCAAAAATTTTTATACATTATTCTCATGTTTTTTAAAAAATTTTAGTAAGTTTATTTTTAATACACATTGCTTATGAATCACATTGGGAGAGAAAAATCAGAGCAAAAGGGGAAAAATGGGAAGAAAAAAAACAGAAAGAAGTGTACATTGCATATGTTGATTTACATTCAGTCTCCTTAGATCTTTTTTTCTGGATGCAGATGGCATTTTCTCTCCAAAGTCTATTGGGATTACTTTGGATCACTGACCCGCTAAGAAGAACCAAGCCTTTCATAGCTGATCATTGCATATTCTTGTTATTATTGTGTACTATATATCCCTGTTTTTGCTGCATGTATTTTCACTGCAATGTTCAATCCCCAACTGTTGTGGTAAGCAGGACAAGATTGGAAGAAGCTGACAGTTTTTAGAGCACCTTTTCTGTATCTGTGCTTATACCAGGAGATAAACAATGCAATTCTTCAAAAAGTGTGCTGAGACATGCAACAGCCCGCCAAAGCCACTACTACTTCCAGTGTAAAGATGACCATATAGCTTGGGCCATCTGTGTGCAGTGTTGTGATTATAGCTCCCAGGGTATTGGTACCTGCTGCTTTGTTGCTTTCCTGTTGCCACAGGATTTTGTTAGGTAGAAATGTTAAAATGGTAATAGTGATGCCTTTTGATTCATCTGGAAATTGGATTTCACTGAGACACAGTTGCACAAACTCATTGGTCTCACTTACTCTTCCAGAGACATCACTTTCCCATGGCAGGACAGAGTAAAGATAAGTGATAATGGCTTGAGATGCAATAGATGATCTTGGATTCTTCGATGTCTAATTAAGCTCTAAGTGCTCCACAGTGTCCATTTCCGGTGTTTTCATGGCCACTAGAACAAATTGTTCTCATCTACCAACTCCATTATGAGTTTTCACACATTTTTGGGGGACATCCCTGTAACTCAGTGAAGGTCTTGAGACTCTTTGGTTACCTTCAACCTGGTTTAGTACATCTGTTTAGATGGTTTACTAGGGTGTGGTGATTGTGCATGCTATAGCATAGGATTTTTGAAGCAATGGGTGAGAAGTAGGTGCATTGAGTTGGATACCATAGGTGGAAAGCAGCCCTGAAAAGGACTCTGTAGTCCTCACACAACAAATACTAATCTTCCCTAAACAGACACCCCACCTCTTTGTAATGATGATCAACTATGAATGACTTAGTCATTATGATCAACACAAGACACAATACAAGACAATTCTGAAGGACTTACATTTTAAAATGTTATCTATCTCCTGGGAGAACACTGATGAGCTCTGATTACAGACTGAAGCATATTTTTTTTCACCTTATTTTTGTTGTTCTTTTTTGTGACATGGCTAAAACGGAAATACACATATGATTTCACATGTATAATTGATAACAAATGTATTGCCTCCTAAATGGGTGGGAAAAATATGAAAGGGAGGGAGATACATTACTTACAAAGTAAAATAATGGATGAGTAAACATAAACAAGTTATATATTTATTTTGTTTTTAAAACCAACATAATGAAATAAAATACACATCAAGACCTGAAAAGAATACTTTAGACTCAATCCTTACATAGAAGGATTATTATCATGGATATTACGGTCTCTTCAATGTAGCCTAAGATTACAGTCATTTTTTTTTGATGCAATATTACATTATTAACTCATATTGAATTTATGGTTATATAAAATGCTTTGATTTTTTTTTCTTTTTTTAAAAACAATTTTTTGAAAAGCCATGTTTTCTGTATTATGTTGATGAAGTTAAATTTTGAATAGAAAAACCAAACATTATATTCACTCCAATGATATTTTATGCAGTTATAGTCAACTCAAAAATCTAGCTTGTTAAGGTGACTCCTATCTATTTAGAATGAATCCCCTTCATTTTTTACCAGCTGAAATTTCATGAAATACTGCTGCCATAAGCATTCATTTCTTGATGGTAAATATATGACAGAACTCTATAAAATTAGCCTGTCCTTGGGTGAGAGAAGCATACTCATTGGACATATAATTCAAATCCTTATCTGCTACTTTTTCTTTGTTCTTCAGGGCACAGAGAAGTCATAATGAAACATTCGAATAGAACTTTAAAAGTTCTAAACATAATAGGCTTAGTAGCCTTTTGGAAGGTTTTTTCCATTTGGAATTTTTTTTTCCATTAGGAATTTATAAATGTGCAACTAGAGGTACAACAAAACTCCAAATGCTCATACAGAAATTCAATGAATGTTTCTATGTGAAGTGTGTGTTTATAATAAAGACTCCCAAACAGTCTGGGGGATTATATTGTAAACAGGAAAATTATTTAGTCTTTGAACAACTAGTTCATCAAATTGCAAATTTAATTGTTCCTTGAATACTAACTTTTCGGAAAAACATTGTCTCTTTGTCAAAGGTCATGACCATGAACTTTGAAATAATAAAAATATTAATGTGGTATTTTAAGATTTTACCAGTATTATTTTATTTAATTATGGGAATGGAAGGAAACACATGTTTAATAAACATCTATTATGTGACAGGGACCATGCTAAACATTTTACATATATTTCATTTGTCCTCACAATAATCCTTGGAGACAGATACTATTATTAATTCCATTTTAAAGTTGAGAAAACTTAAAAAAGTAAAAATAAAGTTGAGAAAACTGAGGAAGACACACGAAGAAACTTTCCTAGTATCTAGGAAATAGTTAATGTGTGAGGTTGAATTTGAATTTAATCTTGCTGGCTCTAGAATGCACTGAGCCATCTAGCTGCCCCACTTTGCATAGTACTACTCAGGGATAGTTCATGCTGACATCTTTGTGCTGACAATTGACTTGCTTAGGTTTATATAGTGCAACAATAGTGCCTACTTGAGACATCTGTTTTTCCATTTGTCTGAAGTTATGTGAATTTCAAGCCAATTTGACTTTTTTGCACTTCTGCATTTGAATTATCTCAAAAATTTAAATATAAGTGTAATTAATTAATGATTTAGCAATGGAAGCATAAGTATTAGATGAAGTGGTGTTAATAATCACCAAATGCTAAAAAAAAAAAAAAGAAAGGCATCTATCACTGGATAGACACCTAAGATGTTCTAGATGTGTCCTGTTATGGAGCATTTCCATCTTTGGGTCTGTGCTCACATTGTTCTGTGGTACCATGTGACCAAAATATATCATGGACTCTACAAACTTGATATTGTCATTTTTTTCATCATCAGTTGACAATTATTTCATCAAGGTATAGTAATAGTTTCAGGTAGTTTTTTTCTCCAGTTATTTTCTTTATCACTATTTGGGGCATACAACCAAACTAAGAAAATATAGATGGATAAATAAAAGTGTTCTTGTCTTTTGCCACAGAAATCTGGTAGCAGTCATGAAATCAATCTAATGCTGAGAGCCACTGGTGGCTGAGTAAAAGACAGCCCAGTAAACCTTTAATTCTTGCCACAGTATACTATTTAATGTTCTTTTAAAAATGTGACAGCCTACACATGTATATATATATATATATATATATATATATATACATATATACACACATATACA
>JAJPUD010001994.1:0-41729 GCA_023553655.1 Myrmecobius fasciatus
AAAAAAAAAATCACTGCCCAAATCAGCTAGTCAATAAAAATGAAACAGCTCTAGAGTGCATAGTCCTGTGGATTTTGAAATAGAAATAGACAATGGGCCATGTTTTTTTCTTTGGCTGTTTTTTTAAAGCATGTTTTTCAGCTTTCCCCTTGGTTCTGTCTTCTCACCTGGACTATTCCAATTAGTCAACAAATAACAGGACAAGGCACTGTGGTAAGTGCTGGAAGAACAAAGAAAAGGAATAAACAGTTCCTGTTCCCAAAGAGCTCACAGTCTAATGTGGGACAGAGGAAAGAAAGAGTGAGAAGAGATAACATGCAAACAACTATGTACAAACTATCTATAGGAGAAATAGGACATGAAGAAAAAGAAGGCACTAGAATTAAGAAGAATCAGGAAAAGCTTTCTGTAGAAGGTAGGATTTCAGCTGGGACTTGAAGGAAGCCAGGGAAACTAAAAGGGGAGAACTATTGAAATAGTCTTCTGGGCAACTAGATAGCACAGTAGATAGAATGCTGGACTGAGAATCTGGAACACCTGAGTTCAAATGGGATCTCAGACACTTACTAGTAGTGTGACCCTGGACAAGTCACTTAATCCATTGCCTCAGGGGGAAAAAACAGCCTTCTGGTTGACATCCTTGCCCCTCAGCAATAGAAGTGATCTTCCTAAAAGCACAGGTCTGAACAATTCACACACACTTAATAACTCCATGATCAAAAAATAAAATCCTTCTTTTGGCATTCAAAGCCTTTTCCAAGCTGTTCTTTTCCACTTTCTGGTCATCTTCTTAGGCTTTATCCCCTCCAAGTATTTCAGGATCCAGAGATATTAACCTTCTTGCTGTTCTTCCAACACAAGATTCCATTTCTTGACTCCTTGCCTGTTCTCCATGCCCAGAATGTCCTTTCTTCTGCCTCCTGAATTTCTTCAAGATTCAGCTCAAATCCTATATTCTGCAGGGAGCTTTTCTATGCCTCCATCCCCAGTCCTGACCTTTCTCCTGAGATTACCTTTCATTTAGTTTTTGCATGTCTGGTATGTCCAACACTCCCGTCCCCCACCATATATATGTTAGCTATCCCATTAAACGGTGAGCATCCTGAGAACAGGGACTGGGTTTTTCTTTTTGCCTCTTCTTATTGTTGTTTTTGCCTTTCTTTGTATCCCCAACATTTAGCACAGAAGTCACATAGAAGGTACATCCCAGATGTTTGTTGACAGGTTAACTGCTGGACCTCAGTGGACTGTTCAAATGGCTTGATTCATAAGGAATTCCTTTAAAAAGATGTTAGGGACCCAGTGCAGTCTATAAAAATCTATTTTGGGTGGGCACCACTCTCTTCCTTGTACCTGATCATTTGTACTTGATCAACATATTGTTCTAGGGATAGAGGCTCCTACACTTTGTCTCCCCCCACCTCTTAAAAAAATGGCATGAGAAAGGAATGATTTAAAGAACTCCAAAATTGTAGTCAAAGAACCTGAGTTCAATTAATGAATCAAGTGTTTATTACACACCCACTGTCCTAGGCTTTGAGGATACAAAGACAAAATACCTGGTCTTAAAGTACTTATATTCTAATCAAATTTGTACTTCAAATTCCAGTTGGGCTACATTGGATGGTATTTAACCTTTCCAGCCCTCAATTTCCTTGGTTGTAAAGTGAAAAGATTGGACTAAATCGAGTTCTTTTTTTTTTTTTTTTAATACTTTTTATTTGCAAAAAATATGTATGGGTAATTCTTCTACATTAACCCTTACAAAGCTTTCTGTTACAAATTTCCCCCACACACACACTCCCTCCCCCTCCCCTAGATGGCAGGATATCCACTACATGTTAATTATGTTAAAATACTTAGGAAATCAAATATATGTATACTTATTTCCACACATCATTTTTGTGCAGAAGAAATCGTATCTACAAGAAAGAATAATCAGATAAAGGAAATACAATGCAAGCAAACATCAATAGAGAGCATGAAAATGATATGTTGTGGTACACATTTCACATCCCTCTCTCTGGGTGTATATGGCTTTCTTCACTGAACAATTGGAACTGGTTTGAAGCATTTCATTGTTGAAGAGAATCATGGCCATCAGAATTGATCATCATATAGTATTGTTGTTGCCGTGAAAAATGATCTCCTGGTTCTGCTCACTTCACTCAGCATCAGTTCGTGCAAGTCTCTCCAGGCCTCTCTGAAATCGTCCTGCTGGTCGTTTCTTACAGAACAATAATGTTGGAGACAAAGAGACTGTTGGAGACAAAGAGGTCTACCAAACCCCTGCCCCCCAAAAGGAAGTGCATACCAGCAAGAGGTCTAATAAACATCACCAAACCCCTGCCCCCAAAAAAGTGCATACCAGGAAGCCAGATACGATCAATTATCTCAAGAAAGTTTCAAGTAGGCATCCTGCTTCAGGAAATCACACATACACCATATCCCTCCCCTTATTCAATCTCCTGACAAATGGTCAACGGATGTTACATCCTTTGTTATATGAAAATTTACTTTGATGCACCATGTATAAAAACCCTGTACTGAGCCTCAATAAACGAGCTATTCTGCCCTTATACAGAATGGTCTCCATTCTTTCCTTTCACAGCCCATCCCCAGGTTGAAGCCTCCCCAGCCTTTTTGGCTCACAGGCCGATGCGAGATCTCAGGCACCCTTAGCTCGAGACCCGCGGGTCGGGTCACAATAATGTTCCATAACATTCATATACCATAATTTATTCAGCCACTCTCCAATTGATGGGCATCCATTCAGTTTCCAGTTTCTAGCCACTACAAAAAGAGCTGCCACAAACATTAAATCAAGAGTTCTTAATGTGAGACTGATGAACTTAGGGTTTTAAAAATATTTTGATTTGATATTAGATAAAAAATAATAAAGACAACTGTATTTCAAGATAGTTTCCTCTGTATTTTATTTTACACCCAGAAAACTGTTAGCCTAAAAAGGATCTATAAGTTTCACTAGATTGCCCAAGGGGTCCATAACACACAAAAGATTAAGAACTCCTTAACTGATGAATGTGAGTTTGAAGTCCCTTCCAACTCATATTAGTGTAAAGCCCTATTTCTTTAGAGCAAGATAGAAAGGCATTCTTTATTTCAGAGACCTTCCATGGAAAGCTAAACTTGGAATCAGGAAGACGTAAGTCCAAATTCTACCTGAATATATATATATATATATATATATTTTTTTTTTAACATTTTTTTCTATCGAATATCCCTTCCTCCTCCCTCAGAGAACCATTCCATAGAGTAAATAGCATTTTTTAAAAAAAAAAGAAATAAAGGAAAAAAGAAGAGGGAAAAATTAGCCTAACCAATACAAGTGGGTCCTTCCTTCTTGAAAGGGTCAGTGGGAGTATGTGCCTATATTTCTTTTTTCACACTATGTTTGTTCTTCTTGCAACATTCATTTTTAATTTCCTTTGTGGTTGTTCTTTCCGTGAATGATGTAGTCATTATGTATATTGTTTTCTTGGCTTTTCATTGAAGTGAGTTTCAGTGCAACCAACATTTCATTAAGGACTTATTCTGTGTTGCCATCAAGGACCTTAAATGCAGGCATACCTCAGAGATATCATGGGTTCAGTTCCAGACTACCACAATAAAGTGAATATTACAATAAAGTGAGTCATATGAATTTTTGGTTTCCCAGTGCATATAAAAGTTATGCTTACACTATACTGCAGTCTATTAAGTATGTAATAAACAAAACAATTTACATACTTTAATTAAAAATACTTTATTGCTAAAAAAATATCTGAGACTTCAAGTAAGTAATAATCTTTTTGCTGGTGGGGGGTCTTTTCTCAATGTTAATGACTGCTGACTGATCAAGGTGGTAGTTGATGAAAGTTGGTGTGACTGGCAGTTTCTTAAAATAAGATAACAATGTTTGCAACTTCACTTGACTTTTTTCACTTGAACACTTAGAGGCCATTGTAGGATTATTAACTGGCCTAATTTTTTTTTATTAAAAGATTTTTATTTACAAAACATATGAGTGATTTTTCTACATTGACCTTTGCAAAACTTTTTTTTTTGTTCCAAGCTTTTCCCCTCCTTCCCCCCACCCCCACCCCTAGATGACAGGTAATCTAATACATGCTAAATATGTTAAATTATATGACAAATCCAATATATGTATACATATCTATACAGTTATCTTACTGCACAAGAAACACCAGATCTAGAAAGAGAAAAAAAAAAAAACAACCTAAGAAGGAAAACAAAATGCAGGGAAATATTCACAGAAATCATTAAAATGCTGTGTTGTGGTTTAATTGGCCTAATTTCAAAAGAGGGAGATGGGGGGGGGGATGATCGATAAATGGAACAGTCAGAACATAGATACATTTATCAATCAAGTTTGCCATTTTATGAGGGTAAGATTCATGGAGCCTCAAAACAATTATAATAGTAATATTAAAGATTACCGATCACAGATCACTATACCAGATATAATATAAAAAAGTTTGAAATATTACAAGAATTACCTAAATATGATACAGAAATGCATTATGAATACATGCTGTTAGAAAAATGGTACCAGTAGACTGGTTCAAGGCAGGGTTGCTACAAATCTTCAATTTATAAACTCAGTATCTATAAAGCACAACAAAGCAAAACAATAAAATGAGGTATGCCCCTATATATCACAAGTTGTTCAAGGCATGTATATCAGTAAATATGTTGTACAGGTAAGGAAGAGAGATACAGAAAAAGTTATAAAAATTGGAGGACAAGATCACTTAAGGATGTAGGATGATAAGAGCCTAGATTTAAAGCTGGAAATGATCCTAAAGAAAATATAGTTCAACCTTCCCCCAACACATACACTTTTTTTTTTCTTTAATAAATGAGAGACATTAAGTGACTTACTCATGGTCACATAGTAAGGAATAGTTAGGAAGTGTCAAATGCAGAAATTCAATCTACATCTTTCTGGCTCTGTTCAACGATTTATCCAATATGCCATAGGTCTGACCATTGAAGAGAGATGGATTTCAACAAGTAGAGATAAGGATCAATAGTATAAGAGCATAGCTCCAAATTCAAAAGGTACCTTAGAGACCATCTAATTTGATTCCTTCATTTTACAACTGAGGAAACTGAGGTGCAGGGTCACATAGATAGTAACATATTTATAAGGTAACTTTACATTAAAGGTTGGCTTCATAAGCCAGTCCACAAAAGCCTGTTTAAAATGGGGCCTCCCCTTGGTGGAGCATCTGTGGGCAAAAGCCATTGGAATATGTTCCCATTAATGGAAGTAAGATCAGATTCATATTTGCAGACCACTTTTACTATATCTCACTATAACCCTGCAAAGTAGGTAGTAAAAATATTATTATTCCTCATTCAATAGATGAAGATATTGACACTCTGAGAGTCTATGACTTCTTCATAATCATAAAGTAAAAGCTCTGAGATAGGTTTGCACCTTGTTCTCTTGATTCTAAACAGGATTATATTTACAACAACGTGCTATTCAATCATGTCCAATTCTTTGTGACCCCATTTGGGGCTGCTTTTTGTTTCTTTGGGGTTTTGTTAATTTTATTTATTTATTTTTTTAACAAAGATACTACAGCAGTTTGCTATTTTCTTCTCCAGCTCGGTTTACAGATGAAGAAACCAAGGCAAACAGGATGAAGTTACTTGCCCAAGGTTACACAGCTAGGTTGGATTTGAACTCAGGCTTTCTTGATCCCAGGTCCAGTGTTCTATTACCTCAGGCAGAGCTCCAGATAGATAACTTACTATTGAACTTGAAAACATAGAGGATCTGGGTTCAAATTCTGCCACTGATAATAATTAGGTGACCTTAGACAAGTCATGGTATCACCTTAGATTGTTCCTGTACAAAGAAGGGGAAGAACAGATTCCTGTCCATCTCAAGAGCTATGTGCCTACATGATCTTATAATATATAATTACATAATTTATTTAATTCTATGCATTGATTATTTAGGGAGGTATTCAGTGCTTATGCACCCATCTTTGTTCAAGGCACTGTGGCAATGGGGACATAGGAAAATAAACTAGGGTTTGAGAGAATTGGGGTTCAGTAGGAAGAACTGAGGACTTGAGTAGCACAGAAAGCTGTGTTGAGACTTTGGACACAACCTCTGTGCCTCAGTTTCCATAGCTAGAAAATGAAAAGGTTGGAACAGATGGTTTTTAAGAAGTAAAAATTTTAAGACCTACAAGCTCTAAATCTTTGATCTTTTGAGTTCTTGACCTATAGGAACTTCTAATTTAGCTGACACTTTCCTCCTCCCCTCTATGTGAAAGAGATGAGAAAGACACAGTGGTCAAATAACAGTGTTATTATTAGCAAGATATTATTAGGTACACAACCTAGACAAAAGTGATAGCGAAAGTTACTAAGAAGAGAGATCAATATGAGTTTGAGCAAATCCAGAGAACACCCTAGTGAGGAATACAACCTAAAAAGGCAAAATTTGGCTGGAAGGAGGTCATTAGGAAGAGGCCATATTCTTGGGAACCAGTTGGGAACCTGACTCAATCATTTTCTATGTAATTCCGAGCAAGTTATTTAAGTCCTCTGAACTTTTGTCTCTTCCTCTGTAAAATGGGATTCAAAATGCACTCTCTGACTGCTGTAGGTGAAGCTCTTTTTAACCCTAAAGTATAGGAGAAGGAACTAATTTTCCTCGTTGCTTCAGCTTCTGTTTTTGGGCAGTTGGGGCAAGAGCAACGAGATTCAAAACAGACAGGCAAAAAATAGTTTTTGTCTGGGGGATGGGGAAGTGAACCTGGGATTTCATTGATAGAGAGAACTCCTGGACCGGGAACCTCCTTCTACAGAGGAAGAGTCTTTAGATAGTTACCTGGTGCACTCAAATGACTTGATCAGGGTCACAAAGCCAGTGTGAGGGATGGAGAAGAGAAAATGATATTTGGACCCAAGTTTTCTTAGCTGAGACCAGCACTCTTTCTGGGAGGTTATAAGATATGGTTGTTCTGCCTCTGTCAACTACCTCTGTGTGACTCTGGGAAAATTACATGACTTTCTGGGCCTCAGTTTCCTTATCTGCAAAATGTGGTCTCTGCCGTCCTTTGCAACTTTAAAACGAGGCTCTTCTGATTCCCGAAGGCTCTCCCAACATTCCCTAGTAGAGTAAAAATTGGAAAATTCCCAGCCGCCACTCCACCTCCACCCAAGCCCAGACGCGTGGCCGGCCCACAGAGGGCGCAGCCGCTTCGGGGAAGCCGGCTCACGAGCTCGAGTGGGTGGGCAGGCGGGCGCGCGCTAGCGGAGACAGACCAGGGCGCGGGTGCGCGCGCATCCCCGGACCCCGGCGGTGTCGCGCTGCTGCGTGCGCGCGGCCCAGGTGTGGAGCCGAAAGAGCTGGGCGGAGGAGGAGGAGGCGGAGGCTGCTGGCCCAGCTGGGGCGGCCCCCTTAGAGGGAGGAGGTGAAGAGGAAGGGGGAAGGAGGGGAGAAGAGGGCCAGGCAGGGGCGGGGCCGTGCCGGACCAGGGCGGGACCAGCCGCCGCTGTCTCCGTCTCGGTCTCCCGTCTCCCACAGCGCCCGGGCAGCCGCAGCGGGAGGAGCGGAAACTGCCGGGTCTGGGCTTTCTTCGGAGACGCCTTCGCCACGAACCGGGCCGCCCTGCCAGCGCATCCCCGGCCCTATCCGCCTCGCTAACCTCAGGGGGGCCTCAGATTCCCCCCAACCTAGCCCAGTCCGGCCCGGCCCAGACCGGCCCGCGCCTCCATCCTCGGCCGCCAGGATCCCACCTGTGCAAGTCGCGCCATGGCGGAGCAAGAGAGCCTCGAGTTCGGCAAGGCGGACTTTGTGCTCATGGACTCGGTCACTATGTCCGAGTTCATGGCCAACCTCAGGCTCAGGTAGGCGGGGACGGGGATGGGGGGAGGGGGAGAACGACCCCCTGCCAGGGCAGGATGCTCTGCGCCTGGCTCGGGCCGAGGCAGAGCGGGGGGCAGAGGGAGGGGGCCGGACGCAGCTCCGGTTGCCCTAGCCGGGGAGGGGACTGAGCGGCTCCGTCGCGGGCATCCCCCAAGTTAAAGTTGGCTCCCTGCAGTTGCCCCCTCGCGTCATTCCGGCTGGGAGGCTAGGATTCCCAGCGCGCTGTTTTCCGGGGCGTTGTCCGTTTTCGAAGTTGCTTTAAACTAAAGTGGACAAAGTCCCAGAGGTTAAAAAGAATACTTCATGTACTTGAGGGTGCCGAGAACACCTACCCGAGTCTAGGGATTTTTGTTTGTTTTTAACTTGAAGTCTTCCAGTGTTCCAGGTTTTAGGTGATTTATTCCGGATCTCGTCTCACTGACTGATTGAATCTCCATATGTCCCTGTCCCTTGGTGCTCCAGGCTATCCTCTCCTTAAGATTCTAAGTTACAAAGATGGTGCCAGTTTGCGTTGGTAGCTAAAGTTCCTTCTGCCAAGAGTTCCCAGTACTATATACACTTGAAAGTTTACAAAGCGCTTTTGCAACTGACTATTAAAGTTACTGGGGGAAGAGGGGGGGGGGGGAAAGGAGGGAAGGTGAGAGATATTGAAAGGTTAGGTGATCTGGCCAGGGTCCTGGTATTTGTCAGAGGCAGGACGTGGAATCCATGCCAAGTTTGGCAATGTCGTGTAATGGATAGGGCAGTGAAACTGGACTCAGCAGCTCTGGGTTCACATCCTGCCTCTAACACCGACTAGTTGTTCCTACAGCCCTGCCCAAGTTAGTTTGTACCTCAGTTTCCTTATCTGCAAAATGGGCTAAGAGGAAGTTGAACTCAATGGTCCTGTCCAACTCCCAAGCTATGCTTCTTTGATTTTTCTGTCTCCAAGGCAGGTGTTCTATACCCCTCAGAACAAAAAGTATACCTCCTTTTTACAGATGAGAAAACTGAGCCTTAGAGAAGTCAAGTGACAAGCAAAGCTACCCTACATTTAAATGTCAGAGCCAGAATTCCTGCTGAGGCATCCTGATTCCAAATTCAGCACTTTTTTTTAGGGAGGTATTCTTTTGAATGAAAAATGTAAATAATAGAATTAGTGCTGAATGGAGATACAGAGCATAGAAATGGTTTGAGACTTGATTTTTATATTTCTCTAAGTGGAATTTCCGTGTATCTGAATTCTAATTTTTATAGTTTCTGGATTCTTTCATTCCTCCAAAGTTTTATAGCCTGCAGCAAGTAATGACAGTCCATAAAATTATGAAGTATAGGTCAAGATCCAAGTTTGTTCAGTTAGAATTATAGACTATACAGCTGAAAGAGATCCCAGAGATAATCAGGTCCAACCCCTTATTTTTACAAAATGAGGAAACTGAGGCCCAAAGAGATCTTGAGCTCTTCACTTTTGATTTGTGACTGGAAATTTCACTTTTTTTGTAATCTGCTGTAAAAAATAATTTGTTAATTTTTTCATTTTTTGTAACAATTGTTAGCATAACAGCTGAGGCCTTAAACACCCCATCTTTCTAAAATGTAAAACTTGAGGCTTCTTTAGGAATTGTACTCAAGGTTGGGAGGTAGCATGATTGGATGAAAAGTTAGTGTTAATTGAAGTCTGAATACTGGCTTCTAGTTCTCTAATTACTGCATTGTGAACTTGGTTCAGATCCTTAACCTCAGTTTTCCCATTTGGAAAATGGAATATTTGTCCTGCATTTGTCAGAGGGTTGTTTTGATAATCAGCTGAGATACTGGTATAGAAACCACCAAGTATGACAAATATGTAAACTCTTATTCTTATTATGTCTAAAATAATGTGAGTTAAAATATTAGCACCTTTCTATTTATTGAATATTATCTTCCTAGGAAGAGGCAATGATGTTGAAATGACGCAGATCAAATCTCCCTTTCCCTTTTCCTCTTTCTTTCCCGACATAACCGTTTTCAAGGAAACAGGAACTTTATCAATGAGAAATTAAGTGACTTACTTAGGGCTTCATGGGTCCTCAAAAGGAACCACTTTGAGTCTAACTTTATTCATCAATTATGCTGCCTTCTCTTATAAAGGAAGCTATAGCAGGACACTGTCTTGGTATAGGCCTGATGCTCAATTTTTTTTAATAGAATGAACTTAAATATCACATTTAACAAATCATAAACAATATAACCATATGAAAGAGACAGAATGGAAAGTTAGCACTAGAGTAAAAAAGGCCTCAGTTTACCTTTGCCACTTTGGGCAAATTATTTAACCTCTAAGAACCACAGGCTGTATTCCTAAAATAACTATTCACACTTGCCTACTTTCTCATCTCCAAAAAACCTTGAGAGTGTTCTATCCATATATTAGAATATGAAAACCTAGAAGCAGGCTTTTACATTCTCCAGAAGAATTAATTTTTACAATCACAAAGGTGTGAAATGTATACAAGTATATACTTTAAAGAAGTATTTGATTCTTAAAGATTTTTCTCCAATAAGGTGTGTATATCTATATATGGATATAGGTAATACATGATATATTTCTATATAATAATGTACACACACATATATGCACATATGTGTGTATATGTGCATATGTGTTCAGAGGTATGTATATATATATTATATATATATATATATATGATAATAACTTGACCTTTATATAGTGCTTATGTTCCAGGCACTGTTCTAAGCATTTTTTAATTATTATCTCAACAACTCTGGGAAATAAGTGCTATTATTATCGTCCCAATTTTACAGGAAATTGAGGCAAGTAGAAGTGACTTGTCCAGGATCACACAGTTAGCAAGTGTTGGAGGTCAGATTTAAACTTGTCTTCCTGAGTCCAGACTCAGAATTCTATCTACTATGTCAGTCAACTGCCCAGTGCACATACACATTTATATGCATGTGTGCATATATACATGTATGTGTATATACATGTATGTATACATGTATAACACTGTTCAATATAACTACATTTTGCATGTGTTGTGCATGTGTTAAAATGTATGTGTTAAAAATCACACCATATTCTTTGTTTTATTTATATTTTTGGGGGGGCTTTTTTGCTGAGGCAATTGAGGTTAAGTGACTTGCCCAGGGTCACACAGTTAGGGAATGTTAAGTGTCTGAGACCAGATTTGAACTCAGGTCTTACTGACTTCATTACACCATATTCTTTGAAAGCTATAACAAAAGAGATGGCTCTGTTCAAACTTATCAAGGCTGCTAGATGCCTTAGTGCCTTGAGTGCTAGACTTGGGATCAGGAAGAACTCAATTCAGATCCTGCCTCAGATATTTACTAGCTATATGATCCTGGGTTAGTCACCCAATCTCTCTGTCTCAGTTTCCTTATCAGTAAAATGAGCATCATATTAATACCTCCCTCCCAGTCTTGTTGTCAGGGTTCAAATGAAATAATATGAAAGCATTCAATAAACCTTAAAGTACTATCTAATTGCTAACTATTATTAATATCAAAGAATGCATAAATCCAGGAGATACATAGTCATATCCTCAGCTATAGTATCTGCCACTGTCCTGGAGGATGACCAGCTCAGAGTCCAAATGGAAAAAGGATTCCCTCTAAGTTTAACAATGAACTGACATTAATATGATGCTTTAGTGTTTTCCAAACACTTGATGCATATTACTTATGTAACAACTCTGTGAGGTATGTGCTATAAATATTATTATCATTTTCTTATTAATAAATTATATTAATAAATATTATTATCATTTTATACAAATGAGAAAGCAGGTTCACAGAGGTAAGTGGCTTGCTTATGGCCATACTCAATTTTTTCATCTGAAAATGATGAAGTTGGACTCCATAACCTCTAAAGTCCTTTCTGGTTCTCAATCAGTGTTTCTGTGATCATCTGTGAACTTGGAAAGAAGTCTTTAATAAAATTCCTCCAGGGATCTGTGCTTGGCCCTGCCAGTGGTGTTTAACATTTTTATCAAAGTCAGCTGTTATTATTCATAATCTGGGTATAGGCATAGTTGATATGCTTATCAAATTGGCATCTTACCCAAAGTTGGAAAGATTAATGGACACACTGGTTGACAGAATCTAAGAGGATGGAATAGGGATAAAGTTTAAGTCTTATACTTTTTTAAAATCAGCTTTGAAAGTATAAAGTGGAGAAAGTAGAGCTAGCTAGTCCATTTGAAAAAGATCTGGGGATTTCAGTGGATTGCAAGCTCAGTATGTGTCAGCTTTTTAACACAACAATCACAAAAAGCTAATGTGAAACTTGAAATGCCTTAAGAAAAGTATAGTGTCCAAATGTAAAGTGATGGATCTATAGTGATTGAACTATGTTAGAGTGTCATGTTTAGTACACAGTACCTTCTTTTAAAACTGCTGGTAAACTGCAAAGTCTCCAGAAGAGGTTGAAGGTTCTCAAGATCATGAGATAGGTGGATAAGGTGAATCAGTATGGGTATGTTTATCTCTGAGAAGGGAAAACTTAGGAAAGCTTCTCTTCATGAGATCACAGAGTAGGCTGGGTTGTACTGACTGCAGCAAGCTAAAGCTTTTCCTTTAGCAATCCCTCTCAACATTTTATCTTTGAGAAATCTGTGAATCATGGAATGCTCATAGTATCTGAAAAATCAAAGTTACAGATTACCCAAATGGCAATGGAGAAATGAATGGTGGGCATGTTGAAGATGCAGCATCATTCCAGTGAGGAAAAAAGTGGCATAAAATTTAACCTCTAGAATATGGATGTAAAGGAACTGAGATCTTATCATCCACTGAGAAACTGAACTGGTATCCAAACTAAGAACATTAAAAAACAAAAACAGAACAACATCTTTCAACATGTTGGCTGGGCCACCATTGGTAGATGGGAAGTTAATGAGATCATAATCCACTGAAGTCTATACCATGCATTATAAAGCTTTCCAAAGAATCTGTAAATCAGTTACCTCATCTTGGCTTCAAAATGACTCTGGATTTTTTGAGGAATCTACTAGGAAGGAGTCCTGGCATCTAGCTGGTATAGTAGATAGAGTACTGAGCCTATGGAATCCAATCTGAGATGGTGACACTGAATTTATCATTTAATCTGTCTGCCTTAATTTTCTTTTTTGTAAAATGGGAATGATAACACCTACCCCAAGAGTTGTGAGGATCAAATGAAATAATATTTGTAAAAAACTTAGCACAGTGGCTGGTACATATGCCTGGTACATATTAAGTGTTTAATAAATGCTTAATCCATTCTATTCTAAACCAGGTCACAGATTTTGAGAGTTAAAAGATACTTTAGAGGTCATCTAGTTTAAACCATAACTAAAGGAGCCCTCAGTATCACATAATGACCTCTAATTGAGGACCAACTAAGGAAGGGGAATCCTTCAAGCTGAAATGTCATTGATTCTGGATCCACTGATGGAGTGTAATGATAACACACCTGAGGATTAACATAGTTCAGAGAGGCCCATTACTAAGTTGCCCTGCCAAGTTAGGTTATTCACTCAGTACAACCATTCTGGCATTTTGCAAACTCCACATGACATCATTTCAATGAACAATGTTTCCATCATTAATACATTAGGACTAAAGACTTAGGACCTTTTTTGGTGTTCAGAGGATCAATCATTTATAACATTGTTTTAGTTATTGTATTAACTCCCCTTTAAAATGGTATATATCAAGAACTTATTAAGTTCCCACTATGAGCACATGAAGACAATTAACAAAAGCATTGAGTGAACATGTTACATAGGTAGATAGAAATGCCAATACTTGTTATGCAAGTATATGTGTGTGCATGTTGTCAGGTAATAATAAAAAACATAATTTAGTGGGTTATTTGTTTGTTTTGTTTTTAAGAGGGTAGATGAGGGAAAGAAGAAGAAAACAGTTTTGTAGATCAGGGAGAAGAAATACAAGATACAAGAAAGTAGCCCTGGCTGAAGGTACCATTCCTGAAGCTGGACATAAGAGAAACTGTAGAGGATATATATATATATATGTATATATAAATACATACACACACACACACATATACATGCATTTAGGACAACAGAAGGCTACCTCAAAGCACAGACCTGAGGGAATAGGGCTGAGTTTCTGGGGGAAGCAAAAAATGATGTAACTCACTCTTTGCCTGTTGTATTATAAAGTAATAACACAGGAGTCCAGGAGTCCCACCCAGTGCAAGTTAGGGATTGCCAGTATAGTTTAATCTCTTTGAGAATACAAAATGCATGACCTCATATGGAAAGTCTGTTGTGATAATGTCTCAGAAGATTGAGACATTGGCTTTTCTTTTAATTTCAGTAAAAACATGGCATTAATGAAATTACTACCTGTGCTTTAAGTATTGAAAGTCATGTCTATCTTGACATCTTGTTAATTTTGTGGGATCTAGAGCTAGAAGTCTCATTGGAGCGGGAATCATTTTGTTTTCTGTACTTGTATTCTCGGTTCCCTAGCACGGTGACTGGTGTTGAATAGTACTTGTGGATTTATCTGTAGGAGGGGCATTAGAGCTCAGCTGGTCCAAATCCCTCAGGTTACAGCTCAGGCCCAGAGAGGTGTGATGACTTGCTTGAGATCACATAGAATAGCATAGTTAGGATTGGAAGCGTGATCTGACTCCAGCTATGTCTTGTACTGTCCTTTCTCTCCTTGGTTCCTTGATAAAGGATGCTGTTAGATGAAACAGTATCACAGGGGGCGTTTAGTTCATAGAAACAATGTTAGAAGTGGATGCTCCATTGAACTCAAACAGAGTTTCAGTAGAGTTTGGTTATAAAGTATTCATGATGATATTTGGAAACATTGTCCATTGGTATAATTTGGTATGTGTTCACTGGTATGTTGAGTTTGCAAAATGTTGGAATGGATGTACCGAGAGTTCCAAGATTTGCTACACTAGCTAGGTAGGATTGCTCAGCTGCAGTGAAATTAAATTTCCTTTGGTTTCCATTTGCAACATAACTCTCGTGGGGGCATATGCAGATCTTGGGACTGTTTTTCTAGGTTCTCACATCACTTATATGAACACTTATTACATCTCATTGCCCCCTTCTCTTTACTTAAGCTGCTCACTCCTGTTCTCATAGTAGTAGTAAAGATTGCTTTCATTGTCTCTCATCCGAACTCCTGGCTCCTGCTTTCCTCCTCCCCTTTCCAATCCTGCCTCTATTCAGCCCACCAAAAACTAAGATCATATGCTTTATTTATTTATTTATTTTAATTAAAGATTTTTATTTGCAAAACATATGCATGGGTAATTTTTCAACACTGACCCTTGCAAAGCTTTCTATTACAAAATTTCCCCCCCTACCCCTCACTCCTCCCCTAGATGGCAGGAAGTCTACTACAAGATCATATGTTTTTAAGACCTAGAAGAATCCTTCAAGGCTGAGGTCAATGCCTCATCTTATAGATGAGGCAATGAGGTATAGAGAAAAGAAATTACTTGACACTAAAAAGTATCACAGCTAAAAAGTATCAAAGGCAGCATTTAAACCTAAGTTTTTCTCTCTCCAAGTCCAGTGTCCTAGTCATTATATTATGCAGTCTCTCAAGCTTACTAATGCTAATTCCCTGCTCAAGAGTCTTCAATAGATTTTTTATTCAAAAAATATATATAATAAATAAGATTTAAAAGGGAAAAAAGAGTGGCCTCTAAGATATAACATAAACTTCTCAGCCTGGTATTTGCATCCTTTAACAGTCTCACTCCAACCATTCTTTCCAGATTCATCACATATTCCTCACTTTCAGGAACACTGCATTTCAGCAAAATTGATGTACTTATTAGGCATTCCATGGCCTGTTTGTGCCTTCAACCAAATTGCTGTTCCTCATTCCTGGAAGGTTCTCTCTCTTCTCCTCCTCCTTAGAATTCTGCCCCCCCCCTCCCCCAAGGCATTTGGGTTAAGTGATTTGCCCAAGGTCACACAGCTTGGACGGGTTAAGTGTCTGAGATCACATTTTGAACTCAGGTCCTTTTGATTTCGGGGCTGGGACTCTATCCACTGCACCACCTAGCTGTCAGTAATTCTGTTTCTTTTAATGATGTTGATGGGGAGGGGGGGCTCAGATGGGGAAGTTGTTGCTGGTGATAATATTGATGGTGATGGTAATGATGATGGTGATAATAGTGATGATAATGATGGTGAAAATGGTGGTGGTGGTGAAAAATAGCTAGCATTTCTATAGAGCTTTAAAATGTCCAAAGTTTACATTTTATCATTTCAACATCTCTGGGAGGCAGGCTCTTACCTCACCCACATGAAGGCTTTCCTGATTCCCCTACCACCACTGACTTGTTAGTGTACCTCTAATTATCTTGTATTTACATTTCAGCACAGTCATTCTCCCCGTTCCACCCTTTCCCAGGAGAATGTAATCTCCTGGAGAACAGGAATTGTTTTTCATCACACTGCCTTGCACATAGTAAGTGCTTTACAAATACATGTTCAGTGAATATTGAATGGTTGCAAAAATCTTAAATTTGGGGAGCATTCATGAACCAAATGTATACTGGGATAAGCAAAGCTTTATTTAACCATAGTGAGCACATTCATAAGTGTTGCAATTCAACTCTATATTTATCTAGTGACTGCTATGGAGCATAAAAAAGAGCTTATAGTTTAATTGGGCACATAAGATTAGCACAATGAAACAATTAGAGACCATATAAGGTAGAATGGAGCTAAGTGATAGACTAGTTCAGTCATTAAATGCAGTATTTTAGAAAAAGAAGCAACTAGTGGAGATGGAAATGTTCAAGAATTTTTAACTCATAAAATTTTAGAGCCATTCACCCTCCCTGTTTTATAGATAAGAAAATTAAGACCCACAAAGTAAAATTATATTCCCAAGGTCATACACTAATTTAATGGCAGATCAAGATAGGGTGCTTTCCTCCCATATGCTTGCTTCTTTTCACCTTCAAATAATGCCTGGGATATTTGTTGACAATTTAAAGTGTGAAAAGCACTCTACAGATATTATTGCATTCAGTCTTCATGACAACCCTATGAGATAAGTAGGATTATTATCGTCATTTCATAGATGGGGAAACTGAAGCGAAGAAAGGTTAAGTAATTTGCTCAGTGTCCCAGAGCTAGGAAATATCTGAAGCAGGATTCAAGCCCAGATCTTCCCAATTCCACTTTTTCCCGCTTCTGTTATCTGTGCCCATTTCCTTCTTCTCTCATATACTTTTTGCCAGAGCATGTGCTGTCTTACTTCACATTAAGTTTATGTGTGTGTGTTCTATTAAAAAAAATATTTTTTTGGAGGGATGCTTAATAGACATATAGAGATAATCAACTAACAGACTTGGAGAGGTCTCTCGTAGCTAAGAAGACCATTGGCCCAGTTAGAACCCTCAGCACACATAGCTCTGAATCCCTGGGGGTGAGGGTGCAAAGGGGAGGGGCTTCTATGAGAATTTCAGGTTCCTGTGGCTCCCTAAGCTCTGTGACTAGAGGGGAGCTTCCTAAAATTGTCCTAGGGTTTGGAGGTATGCACCAGTGCTACCCATGGACATTAGAAACATGCTGGAGAGGGTAGCTAAGAGCCCAATGTTGCATGGTTCTAAAACACTGGGTTTTCTGGATTCTAAAGTCTCTCCTGATTCTTATTATCTGAATATCTCTAGTTATCTATTTATAAATGTTTGTTGAATTGGATCAGACTCTTTCTCCTGGTAACTACTTTGATCGGAGCAACTTTCTGTTTGAGCGTTGTCTGCCCGAATCCTTCCAAGAAGATTCCATTCAGTATATCTATCCTGTGTGTGTGTGTGTGTGTGTGTGTGTGTGTGTGTGTGTGTACATGGTATATGGTATAAAGCTACTTAATGACTCTTTTTTTCATAGAATCAGAGTTGGAGATGGGAGGCACCTTGGAAACCTTCTGGTTCATCCTCCCTTATTTTTACAAATCGGGAAACTAAGGTTCAGAGAGGTTAAATTACTTATCCAGGATGAGGCAAAACAGTAAGGGAAGAGTCCGGATCTGAAACTAGATCTTTTTACTCCAGGTCTAATTATCTTTAGTTAAGTTCTGTAGTGTTGTGCCCCTTTTTGGTTTCTCCACTTTTGATAGGTTTAGATGAGACAGATACAGAGGAATAGAGAGAGACAGGAGAGAGGCAGATACAGAGATAGACAGAGACAAAGAGAGATGGAGGGAAGGAGAGACAGACAAACACAAAGATACAGGAAGGAAGACAGAGACAGAAACAGAAGGAAGAAGAGGAGAAGGGGGGGGGGAGAAAGAGACAGGGAAAAAGAAACAGGGAGAGGGAGAGGGAAATGGGGGAGAGGAGAGAGAGACAGAGACAGGAACAGAGATGGAGATGGAGAAGGAGAGGGAAGGTAAAAGAGGGAGAGAAAGGTTGGGGAGAGAAGGAAAAAAAGTTCCTTTTGCCATTTTCCATTTGTCTACATAGGTATGGGCACAGTGTAAAGTCGATGCTCTGAAAAATGAGATTTCCCTCTCCCCTCCACCCCCAGCAGTGATTATTGAAACTTCAACTGTAGCATCTTCATATGTGACTTCTATCCCTATAACTCCTTCCTCCCTTCCCTCTCCACTCCATTCTTGGGCATATATTAGGGGAATGCAACTTCCTGTATTGATTCTAGCTTGGTGTCCTATGCCCATCAGAGCTTTCTGAAACTCTGGCTTTGACATTGTGCTAAGTGAACAGTACAGGATAAATCAAAAGGCTGGGGTAAGGGGAAGAGAGGGCTGCTAATGCTACCATTAAATGGAGGTGCCAGGAGCCACATTTCAGAGGGTGAGAGGGTAATGAGAAACTGATGAGCTGAAACAAGCATTAACAGATGAAAAAGAAGGAATTATGAATTTTTGTGTTACCTTAAGACAGTGTTTCTCAGCTGCCTTTCCAGGACAAATTTTTAAGGTCTGCACTGCACTAAGGCCCATCTTAAAATTGATAGACCCATCTCTTCCCCCTTCCCTTTTCATATTGCTCTCTTCTCTTCTTACTCTTTTCTCCCTAGGTTCCAAGTAAAGCTGCTGCCTTGAAATTATAGAGGAAAGTTTGTCTGACAGTAGAAACTCAGATATTTGGTTCTCCTGTAGTGTTGTCTGGATGGGAAGCATTGCTATAGGAGATAGATTGTACCTTCCCTGGGGTGCCTGCAGTTCTGCTAGAAATTCTTCTTCCTTCCTCCCCCAATCTTCACTTGCTCCAATCTAATCTTTGGCTTTCTTCCAAGCTTAGCTCAAGGGCCATCTCCTTCAAGACAGCAGTGAACTCATATAGCCCTTTGTACTTTTTATTACATTATCACTTTTACTGTAACCATTATTGAGCACCTTTTGGTGTGTAAAGTGTACCTTGATTGGGATCCAGAGGCAATAAAATGGATCCTTGCCCAGATGGAGCTTGTGATCTGATATTTAAATACTTCAGGAGTCTTTGATTTTGCTTTCAGTGCTGGTACTCATGTCCCTGAGGGAGATTGAATAGATGGTCTGGGATATTTTGTGGCCAAAAACAGTATAACTCTGTTAACTCTTCTATTTGTGAGCCCTTACACTTAGCCAGGTTGTCCTTTGAACAGCAGGCATACAGTCTGCCCCAGTCTGCTCTAACTGGAAGCCTTTCCAGCCTAAAACCTGATTTCAACTGGCAGAAGCTTTAAAGTTCCAGTATCATCTCCTTGATGCTATAAGGGAGGCATCAGTGGAAGGGGATTCTAGTGGAAGTAAGATTACATTAAGATGGATAAGACAGGATCACAAGTAAATTACAGCATCTCAGACCCATGAAGGCGTCTGAGTCAAAATTGTATCAGAATTCAGGAGGAACTGAGTTCAAATGTGGTCTCAGACACTTAACACTTCCTAGCTTTGTGATCCTGGGCAAATCACTTAACCCCAATTGCCTCAACAACAACAACAACAACAAAAAAAAAAACCCAACAACAACAACAACAAAAATAAAATTGTATCAGAACAAGGATTACCCTCTACAGTATTATATCTAACAAGTATTTATTTTGCCTTTGCTTGTAACCCTTTAGTTAGGGTAATTCTAATTGTTGGAAAATGCCTCTATGACTTCTACACATTTCTCCTAATTCTTCCTCCTGAAATTAATTGTCAACAAGCATTTATTAAGTACTTACTATATGCCAGGAACTATGATAAATGCTGGGCAAACCAAGAAAGGCAAAAACATAGTCCCTGACTTCAAGGAGCTTACCTGTTAATTAGAGAGACAACATGGCAGACAGGTGTATGAGATAGACAGATAGATGATACATGTAAATGATATAGATAGATATGCATATATAAATCCAGGATTCTGTGCAGTCCAGAGCCCCAGGCTGTGGCCAGAGCCTTGGACAATAGAGGGCACAGGACCATAGCTTTGGCCTCCAATTCCAGCTCCCCTACCAAAGAAGCTTGGACAACATGGGTAGGGAGAGTATAAAGGTCAGGGTTCCTCTCACTAAGTGAGTAGGAGTCTGGCTGGGCTGGGCTAGCTTGTTTCTCTGCAGCTGGAAGCCTACTTGCCCTTTTGGAGAATTGATGGGGAGGGATGATTAGGCTGCGGACAGAAGATGTATTCCTTATGGGAAAAGTTCATTCAGTACTCATAGTTTTAACTACTCATTGTGCCTTTTGCAACTAAATGACAAGTACCAAGTGTTCATCAGTCTCCCCTTCTACACAGTAGGCTTCCTGAGGGCAAGAAACCCTGATTTACCTTTTCCTATCTCTTCTCCCCTAACTACCAGAATACTTCAAACATAATAAGTATACAATAAGTATTTGATTAAATGAAAGAAATGTGCTTTTTAATGACTTGTAGATCCAGTTTCCTGGGTTACTTTTTTTTTTTTTCTTCCTGATATGTGAGCAGGAACTACCTAGCTTTGAATTGCCAAGCCTGGCCATAGTACCTCTTCCTCCATTGATTTTCTCTCTAACAGTATTTCAAGAAAGGCAAACAGGCATAAATCATGAAGCACAATTGAAACCAACAAAGTAAAATATCTATGCTATTTATTGATGAATAAAGTAACACGAAAAATAGATAAAATGTAAGACAAAATGAAATACAGGTACAGT
This sequence comes from Myrmecobius fasciatus, assembly GCA_023553655.1. Taxonomy (NCBI): domain Eukaryota; kingdom Metazoa; phylum Chordata; class Mammalia; order Dasyuromorphia; family Myrmecobiidae; genus Myrmecobius; species Myrmecobius fasciatus. The sequence continues at coordinate 21,047 of JAJPUD010001994.1, forward strand.
CTTCATAATGTTGCATGGACTGCTATTTTACAACAAGATTATTTCACAATGAAATTGTCAATATGTTAAAACAAACTCTGACCATTGCAATCCCCTATTTTAATATTATTATATTTATGACCTTGTTCCTGTGGTACTAGCCAGCCTCAGCAATGATGTTTCCCTAACATCATGTTTTTGTGGAACTAATTCATGACTTTAGCCATTAAAGGGATGCCTCTACTAATTTCAGAGGTTAAGAAGTGTTTTTGTTTTGTTTTGTTTTGTTTTTTAGCATCCAATGAATTTTTTGACATGCTACTCTTTCAATTATGCAATTAATAGATGGAGGGCTGTGTGCACCTTTTGTGGTTTCCCTCTTGTCTAGAGACCAGCATTAATTTGTGCCTGTTGGTAAATAGAACTCTTTCACTAGGACTGAGTTAAGTATCATCATCTCTGCTTGGCTACTCAATACAGAGGCATTTTCAAAGGGATGGTTTATCCTGTGCCTGGTTTGCACATTGGTTTCATATTGGTCTAAAATGAGAATTTGGTTTTAGAACTTCCATTTGGAGTGAATCATCCCGCCCCCTTTTCCCCCTTTCCTTTCCATGATAGATTTGCAAAGCTATTTTTACTCAGGGTCATTTGTTGACCCTGGAGAATTCTGCTGAATTTAGCTTTAAATAGAGCCAGATGTGGGTGGAATGGGGACTCTTAGAAAGGGCTACTGGTTTCACTACAGCTTTCTACAGTATCTGCTTCTAGTAGAAATAAAAGTTTTGTCATTGTGCTTAAACTTTAGAAGAAAAATACTTAATCCTCTGGGAATGAAAATACATTTGCATTGTAAATGATCTCGATATTGCTAGTGCCCATAATTTTCTCTATTGTTTTAACCTATCAAAGAGAAGTCCTCCCATAAGGAGTGGCTCCATTGCCCATAGCAATTCCCTCCCACCCAGCTGTTGTGTGGTGTCTTTGGGCCCTGGCTACATCTTTTATCTAGGATTTCCACCATCTGGGCAAAGGGGAAAGAAATCTTATTGTTTGTAAGGAGGCTTTAGTACTAATTCTGCTATATTCCTTTATTTTTTTTCTAGTAAATTTATTTATTTTTAATATGCATTACTTTATGAATCATGTTGGGAGAGAAAAATTAGAGCAAAAGGGAAAAACCATGGGAGAGATTTAAAAAAAAAAAAAAGAAGAAGTGAACATAACATGTGTTGATTTAATTCCATTTCCTTAATTCTTTTTTTGGATACAGATGGCGTTTTCTATCCAAAGCCTATTGAAGTTGCTTTAGATGGATCACTGAACCACTGAGAAGAGCCAATTCTTTCATAGTTCATCATTGCACATTCTTGCTATTATTGTGTACAATGTATTCCTGGTTCTGCTTGTTTTATTCAGCACCAGTTAGTATAAAATCTTTCAGACCTTTCTAAAATCAGCTTGTTCATCATATTTTATAGAACAATAATATTCCATTATCTTCATATACCACAACTTGTTCAGCCATTCCTCAGTTGATGGGCCTCTACTCATTTCCAATTCTTTGCTATCACATTTTTGCACAAGCTACTACAAATATTTTTGCACATGTGGGTCCTTTTCCCTCCTTTAAAATTTCCTTGGCATACAGACCCAGTAATGTTAGTGCCAGTTCTACCAGGTAGATGATCCAATGTTTGCCTTTTTTGTCATGGGCCATCAAATACCAGCTGTGTTTATAAATAGGTATTGGCAGTAACTTGTTGCCATGTTATAGATCTCTTTATTAGTGAATAAAATTAATATATATTGGGCAGGTAGGTAGCATAATGGAAGTAACTTTCTGGGCTTAGAGTCAAGAGATATGAGTTCAAATCCTTATTCAAACATTTACTAGCTCTGAATGGGCAAGGCATTTATTCTTAACCTGTTTCCTCTTCTGTAAAATGAGGGAGTTAGGCTTGATGGCCCCTAAGGACCCTGTCAGCTCTAAATCTATGATCCTATTGCTTCCTTTAGGTTGAATTTTATTTACAAAGAGCTTACTTTTGCTCAACTACTGATGAAGCTATTTGGGGAAAGCAGTATACATTTGTGTAAATTTCAAGTTTTAGAAATATTTAACACCTATGGGGGAAAGTAAAAAAAAAAATATGCATCTCCAATACATTAAGTAGCCTACCCACATCCATAGTTTTCATCCCTCAGCAGCATACACAGACAGAACAACCATGTTTCTTTACTCCTTCCACCACCACAAAAAAAAAAAAAAAATCACTAGGAAATTCAGAGTGTAGTAACACACACCCTGTGTTTCTCTATGTTGAGATTATTGCTTGTGAACTAACAGTTTTAAATATAATAAAGCAGAAGGCAGTTGGCTGGCTCAAGTCTAAAGTTAGGAAGACTCAGGTTCCTGCATTCAAATCTGGCCTCAGACTCTGGGTAAGTTATTTAACTCACTTTGCCTCAGTTTCCTCATTTGTAAAATGAGCTGGGGAGGGAAATGGCAAACTAGTCTGGTATCTTTGCTAAGAAAACCCCAAGTGGGGCCATGAAGAGTCAGACATGACTGGAAACAACTGAATAACAACAGAAATGTGAGGGTTCTTAGCGTCAAAGTATACATTGATCCAGGAAAGAAGATAACTTTTCTTTTTCTTACCTCCCCCTACCTATTTTCTTTTTGCAGGCAATTGAGGTTAAATGACTTGCTCAGAGTCACATAGCTAGGAAGTGTTAAGTGTTTGAGGTTATACTGACTGTGTCTCCTGTCTACGTGGCCAGTGCTCTATTCACTGAGCCATCTAGTTGCCCTAAAAGATGACTTTTCTGAAGGAATAAGTATAGAGATAAAGACATCAAGGGCCTTAATGAAAACCTACAGTAAGGGATCAAGAAAAGGAGCTAGCAAAGAATAGAAAGTAGGAAGAAGAAGAGACGATATTATCATGCCTGAGAAGCCAAGTAGGACCAAGGAAGAACTTTGGCATTATTTAGCAACCTTCCAAAAGATGGATAACTTTTCTAAAGAGGTTGGCAGGTACTGGATTTTATAAAAGCCTATGATAATAGAAGAAGTGAATTTGAGTAAAAGCAAAATATCAAAGGAGTTTCTGGGATAAATAACCTTTCTTGGAAGTTTTCAAATTTAAAGTCAGTCAGCCCTGAATCTAGTTTATCTTTTTACTCTGGCTCTGTATGCTATGCAAATCTGGTCAGTAAAAATTGTCGGTTTTTTATGTCCTCATCTCAGCTTCTTGTGGACATATGGGTCCATATGGGTTTGGGAGTTCGTTGGTTTGTTTTACCCTCAACAAATGTGTGTTCTGTTTTAATAGACATTGTTAGGCTTTCATAAGAGCCACATTTTGAAAGGGGGATTATCTGTCTTAGAAAAGAGAAGGCCAAATAGTGATTTAATAATGCACTATTTTATTTTATTTATATTTTTTTTATTAAAGCTTTTTATTTGTATAACATATGTATGAGTACTTCCCCAGCATTGATCTTTACAAAGCTTTCAATTACAAATTTTACCCCCAGTTCCCTCCCCTCCCCTAGATGGCAGGAAGTCCACTACATGTTAATAATGTTGAAATGCTTGACAAGTTATGCAAGAAAAATCCTATCTACAAGAAAAAAAGAAAATCAGAGAAAGGCAACATAATGCAAGCAAATGTCAATAGAGATCATGAAAATGTTACGTTGTGGTCCATATTTCATATCTCTCTCTCAGGGTGTATATGGTTTTCTTCAGTGAACAATTGGAACTGGTTTGAGACAATTCTTTGTTGCAGAGAGCCATGTTCATCAGAATTGATTATCATGTAATACTGTTGTTGCTGTGTATGATGATCTCCTGGTTCTGCTCGTTTCACTCAGCATCAGTTCATGCAAGTCCCTCCAGGCCTCTCTGAAATCGACCTGCTGGTCGTTTCTTATAGAATAATAATATTCCATAACATTCATATACCTTAATTTATTCAGCCACTCTCCAATTGATGGGCATCCCTTCAGTTTCCAGTTTCTAGCCACTACAAAAAGGGCTGCCACAAACATTCTTGCACATGGGGGTCCCTTTCCCTCCTCTAAGATCTCTCTCTTTTTTTTTTTATTTAAAGCTTTTTATTTGTATGACATGTATATGGATAGTTTCCCAACATTGATCTTTACAGAGCTTTCCATTACAAATTTTACCCCCAGTCCCCTCCCCTCCCCTAGATGGCAGGAAGTCCACTACATATTAATAATGTTGAAATGCTTGAGAAGTTATGCAAGAAAAATCCTATCTACAAGAAAAAAAAGAATCAGGGAAAGGCAACACAATGCAAGCAAATGTCAATAGAGATCATGAAAGTGTTACGTTGTGGTCCATATTTCATATCCCTCTCTCTGGGTGTATATGGTTTTCTTCATTGAACAATTTAAACTGGTTTGAGACAATTCTTTGTTGCAGAGAGCCATGTCCATCAGAATTGATCATCATGTAATACTGTTGTTGCCGTGTATGATGATCTCCTGGTTCTGCTCGTTTCACTCAGCATCAGTTCATGCAAGTCCCTCCAGGCCTCTCCGAAATCATCCTGCTGGTCATTTCTCACAGAGCAATAATATTCCATAACATTCATATACCATAATTTATTCAGCCACTCTCCAATTGATGGGCATCCCTTCAGTTTCCAGTTTCTAGCCACTACAAAAAGGGCTGCCACAAACATTCTTGCACAGGTGGGTCCCTTTCCCTCTTCTAAGATCTCTTTGGGATATAAGCCCAGTAGAAACACTGCTGGGTCAAAGGGTATGCACAGTTTGACAACTTTTTGAGCATAGCTCCAAATTGCTCTCCAGAATGGTTGGATCCGTTCACAGTTCCACCAACAATGTATTAGTGTCCCAGTTTTCCCACATCCCCTCCAACATTCATCGTTATCTTTTCCTGTCATTTTAGCCAATCTGACAGGTGTGTCGTGGTACCTCAGAGTTGTCTTAATTTGCATTTCTCTGATCAATAGTGATTTAGAGCAACTTTTCATATGACTAGAGATGGTTTTAATTTCATCATCTGAAAATTGTCTGTTCATATCCCTTGACCACTTATCTATTGAAGAGTGGCTTGAATTCTTATATATATGAGACAATTCTCTATATATTTTAGAAATGAGGCCTTTATCAGAACCATTAAATGTAAAGATGGTCTCCCAATTTGATGCTTCCCTCCTAATCTTGTCTGCATTTGTTTTATTTGTACAGAAACTTTTTAACTTAATATAATCAAAATTATCCATCTGGTGTTCAATTAGGAGTTCCAGGTTTTTTTTGGACATAAATTTATTCCATCTCCACAGGTCTGAGAAATAAACTATATTACGTTCCTCTAACTTGCTTACAAAGTCCCTCTTTCTATCTAGATCATGAACCTATTTAGATCTTATCTTGGTATGTGGTGTTAGGTATGGGTCAAGCCCTAATTTCTTCCACACTAGTTTCCAATTTTCCCAGCAGTTTTTGCCGAATAGTGAGTATTTATCCCAAAAGCTGGGGTCTTTGGGTTTATCGAACACTAGATTGTTAAGGTTATAATGCAATATTTTAAAACAGTTATTGAAAACCTATTCTGTTCCAATCATAGAAGTCAGAATAAAGGAAAAAGTGATAATTTGTAGTGGATATATTTTTTTATTATTGTTTATTCATTTTTATCCAAAGAGCATGCCGAGAAAAAAACCAAATTATTAGGTAATTAAAACACATATTTGGTGCTATAATGTTTTTAATTTGGGGAGATTTCCTTTCTAAATATGTTTTTTGTTAAATTGTCTTCAAATTAAAGCTGGTAGACCATTTCCTGATTATGTTGTAGAAAGGATTCTTTTTTCAAGAATGTGTTGGATTAGATGCCCACCAAAGGTTCTTTCAGTCTTTAAATTTTTGTGATTCTGGGAACTCTCTCATAAAACTGGGCACTCTGACTCCTTATTTATCAAGAAGATGGCAACTACTCTTCCATCTTTTAGCAGTCAAAATTGACCCAATTAGCAGCAGATTGACCTGAAGGAAGAGTACTAGCATCTTATGGCTGAAAATGTACCCCTCCCCCCACAAAAAAATTAAGGTTCAAAGCTGGAGGCTTATCTCCAGGGAAATTTTTCTTTTGCACACTTTTTGTGAGGATTCATTTGCAGCAAACATTCTCTTTTGTCTCTAATTAATGATTACTAAATATTAGAAGAAGCAATATTGTTGGAGGTCCCTTTGGGGAAAATTGGGAGAAATTTATATTCTTGTTAATACTTTCACAGAAGATAAATCTCTGAGATGGAGTAGTATTGTCTGGGGAAAGGAAAATAAACATAATGGGTCACAGTCACATTAGAGAGGAAGTTGGCTAATTTAATAAAAGGAAGTAACTTGATTTATTTTTCCTTTAAGTGTGATTGCTGTGTAATGGTTATCTGTGAAGTGGGATGCACCTGTTTATTAAGATTGTTCATGTGTGAATTAGGTTTTTTCCCAGGCATATTTTTAAGGGATTATATGTACCATTCCTTTTTCTTTCAGAAGATTTTTCAGATATTCAGGAAAGTTTGCATCATGCTTTGACAGTCAGGCACTAGGCTAGACAGCAGGTGGTCTGAATTTGAGGTCTATTTTTGACTCTGCTCTGACTCACTGAAGAGTCATGTCTAAATCCATTTTTTCCCCTTTTTTGTGGCTTTTGCCCACGGATATATTTTTAAAATTCATTTTTGTTTATAATTTTCTGTTACCTTCAAATACATTTAAAAAAAAGACTATTGAACATATTAGTTGTGATCTTATTCAAGTCAAATCAACAAGCATTTATTCAGTGCTTGTTATGTGCCAGGCAATGTGCTGAGTGCTGGAAATACAAATAAAAGCAGAAAGAAAAACAAGTCTCTCCTCTCAAGCAGTTTACATCCTATAGAGGGAAGACAACCTGTGAAAGAGAGTTAGAAGAGAGGGAGGAATGACAAGTTAGAGAATTTTTAGAGTCAGGAGTGTAAAGCCTGGAGAGGAATGAAGACATGGCTGACCTGAACATCTCTTTAAAATGGAGGCAGTAATGCCCCAATTGATAAATGATCAAAAAATATGGTCTGTGTCCAAAAGGCTGCAAATTCATGCTCATACTTTGACCATACAACATCACTATGAGGCTTGAATAGCAAAATAAATTTTTGGGAAAAACAGGAAATAAAAAGGGAAATGACTTATATATACAAAAAAAATATTCATAGCAGTTCTCTTCTCAGGACAAAAAAAAATTAGAAATTGAGGGGATGCCCATCAATTGGGGAAGGTTCAATAAACTGTGGTATATTTTTGTGATAGAATATTATTGTTATCTGGGAAATGATGAGTAGGATGCTCTCAAGGGGGAAAAAACATGGAAAGTCCTCTATGAACAAAGTGAAATATACTGTACACAAAGTAATAGCAATGTTCTGGGATGACCAGCTATAAGTGACTTTGTTATTCTCATTAGTACAATCATCCACAATTACTCTGAAGGACTTATGATGGAAAATTCTATCCATTCCCAGAGAAGGAACTGATTGTGTCTGAATACAAATTGAAGCATTCTCTATTTTTCTTTCTTTCTTTTTTTTTAATTTTTTTTTTAATTTTTTTTTTGCTTTTTGCTGAGGCAATTGGGGTTAAGTGACTTGCCCAGGGTCACACAGCTAGGGAATGTTAAGTGTCTGAGACCAGATTTGAACTCAGGTCCTCCTGACTTCAGGGCTGGTACTCTATCCACTGCGCCACCTAGCTGCCCCCTTTCTTTCTTTTTAACTTAATTTTTCTTAAGCGTTTTTATTTTCATTAGGGTGGGAAATCTATATTTTCTTTTATAATTTGACTTTTATGAAAATATTTTACATAACTTCACATGAATCGTGGGTGAGGAAAAGAGGGAGAACCTAGAACTCAAAAATCTTAAAAACAGTTGTAAAAAAAATTGTTTTGAATGTAACTGGAGAGAAATATTAAATAAATAAAAAAAATAAAATGGAGGCAGTGGAAGAAACCAGCCAATCAGAGGGAGAGACTACCAGGTGAAATGGGATACTTCCAGTGTGAGAAGTCTAGGGGTGAAGTGAACATAAATGATGAGTAAAGTGTGGTGGGTTTTATGGAGTTTTAAAAAATCTTTTACTTGTTCATTGACTAGAGAAAAACATTACATATTTTACAATTTATAATTTGAAGATTAGTTTTTAAATACTGGGATATTTAATTAACATCAGGAGTGACGTGTATATGGGTATATAATGGGAAATATTTCTCTAATGGTTAGAGAGGTAGCCTTGGAAACAGAAATAGCTGGGTTCAAGTCATGCTTTTGACATATTCTGTCCATGTGACTGGCCAAATCATTGGAATCTCAGTGCCCCGGCATAATTCTCTATAAAGGATTCTTAACATTTTTGTGTCATGGACCCATCTGTTGGTTTGGTGAAACCTATGGTCTTCTCATCAGAAGAATGTTTATAAATACGTAAAATAAATACATAGGATTACAAAGAAATTCAATTAATAAAAGCCAGTTCTCAAAAAATAATATGTATTTAAAATTCACAGAGTTCAAGTTGAGAACCCTTGTTCTAAGACTCTGCAAAGCTGTTGTCAATCTGTATTAATTTAATCACCTGAGAGTTCCTTGTACCAATGAAATCACAGACCCAGACCATTGGGAAATAAAATTTTCCAGAGTTGGAGCTAAGTGGTCATTTTGTATGTTATGCCAGGAAATTAACTGAGTATTTGCAAGGAAAAGATTATCTGAGCTTCATTCTCTGTGTTCCAGGTGTCTCAGGAGATAATGCTATTAAATAATGTCTCTCTGTGAAATTACAATGAGAGAGCTCTCTAGTTCTAAAGGATGGATACACACACACACACACACACACACACACACACATATATATATCTTTGTTCTTTGTTTTTTTTTTTTTTGCAAAAATCAATGGAGATGATCATAAAGGATTTCTGAGAAGATGAAATCATAGAAAATATTGAACTTATTAGGAATGTAGGGACCTTCTCAGAACTCCAGAGATGAGAGACTTCTAGCCCAGCCCATCTCTTACTGAGAATTTCCTCTACATCATTCCCCATAAATGTTCATTCTGCCTCTCCGATAAAAGTACAAATAATGGGGAACCCAAGACCTCCAAAAGCATTGCATTCTTCATTGTGGACCGCCATTAATGTCAGGAAATTTTTCCTTACTTTGAGCTCAAATTTGATGTTCCATAATTTCTTCCCATTTCTTCAAGTTCTGCTTTCTGAGACCAAGCAGTACAAGTCCAGTTGCTTCTTAATTTAAAAAAAAAAAAAAAAAAAAGCATTGTCATGTAATCCCAAAATCTCCTAAACATCCCTACTTCATTCAATGAGTCTTTGACATTATCTTAAGGTTCCTTGCCATCTTGGTCACTACCTCTGAATCTTCTCTGGCTACCAAATGTTTTTCCTAAATTATGATTCCCAGAACTGAATATAGTAATCATATGTGGTCCACAAAGGTAGATTCCAATGAAACTGTCACTTCCCATGTTTTGGACATGATGTCTTTCCTTCTTTCTTTTCTTTCTTTCTTTCGTTTTTTGATAAGGCAATTGAGGTTAAGCAATTTGCCAGGATCACACAGCTAGAAAGTGTTGTGTCTGAGGTCACATTTGAACTTAGATCCTCCTGATTTCAAGGCTGGTGCTCTATCCACTGTGCCACCTAGCTGCCTCCATGATGCCTTTCTTAATGCAACCTAACATTATGTTAGCTTTTACATCATTGACTTGTATTGAATTTGTGTTCATCAGAACCTTTAGGTTTCAGGTTGTTATAGTTGTTATTCTCATATGAATTGCTCTCTTTATTGTTTTTGTGAAATTGATTATTGGAGCTCGTCTGAAACTTTATTATGATTAAATTTCATTTTATTAGATACGAGTCAATCTTTTCGCCTATTAACATTTTTGCATGTTGCGATTCATTATTAGTTGTTCTCAGATTTGATAAGCTTGTCATCTCTCCAATATCTAAATTATTGCTTTAAAAAATGTTTAAGAAGCACAGGATAAAAAGCGATCTTCTGGGGATATATACTTCTTTCCATATTGATATTGAATCTTAATGATAATTTTCAGGTCTAGTTATATGACAAGGGTACCTTTTTTTTGAAGCATCAGTTTCTCATTTTCATATCACATGCATTTCTGAAGGTTTTCTTAATTCCTCTTAGAGAACCCTCCTTTGTAACAAAAAAAAAAAAAAAAAAAGAAAAGAAAAGAAAAGAAAAAGTCCTTTCAGCAAAATAAACTAATACATTGACCACATCTGACAGTATATGCAATTTTCATACCTATGGTTCCCCACATTTGTATTGAAGGGAAGGGAGTGTATTTGCTTAACTCTTCTCTCAGGCGACCCTGCTTATTGGAATTACACAGCATTTGACTTTTCTGTTGTTGTCACCATGTCTATTATTTTCCTGGTTCTACTTACTTCACTTTGCATCAGGTCATGTAAGTCTACCAAGTATTTTATAAATTGCTTATATTTGTTTCTTGCTAAGTAATAATGTTTCATTACATTTTTGCACCACAATTCTCTAATCAGTGGGTAGTACTGACTTTGTTTCCAGTTCTTTGCTAGTATCAAAAGTCAGGCAGTCAGTCCTGAATCCACTTAATTGTGATTCTAGCCTACAAGTCTCTCTGTCTTATTGGCCAGAATAGGAGGAGAGGCTTGGTCAGCCAGACATCAACATATCCCTGGTGTCATAGGAAAATGAATAGGGATTGGATCTGTGATGTCACTGGTATAGGGAAATCCTGAGTGAAGAATTTCCTTCTGTCAAAACAGATTGGAACCTTCTCTGCAACTTACTTTATTGAGTTGTCTAGAGCAGGGCTTCTTAAATTTTTTCTATTTGTGACTCCTTTTCTCCCAAGAAATCTTTATATGACCCCAGGTATATACATATGTAGGCATACAAATCAAACATTTACTGACGACAAATCATTTCATAACCCCATATTCAGTCATGAGACCTCATATGGGGTTGTGAACGACAGTGTGGTTCTTAGTAAAGTATCCCTCCCACTTCAGGAAACCTTTCCTGAAAAACCTAGCCCAAGTAAGCCTTCCTATCACCTCCCTAGAGGATCATGGAAATCTCTCACTTGTCATTTTTTTTTCATAAGCAATTCACTTAATAAAATATTTCAGCACATACTTGGTAGTCTCATAGATTTCGAGTTTGGAAGGGCCTTAGAGATTATGTAATACAATCCACTATTTTAGAGGTAAGGAAATAGTGACAGGAGGAAATCAACGGACCAATTCTAAAATATAAAGGTGTTAAATGGCAGAGTCTGGAATTTGAACCCTGGTTTTCTGACTCTGGATCCCTCTGTGGAATACAAAGTAAAAAATCAAAACCCATAACCCATGGCCTTTATGGAACATGAAATCATTGAGATCAAGTGCTCAGGGAACTTTTTGGGAAGCCGGTGAGTTTATCTGCATTTCACAGACTGCAAATGACTTGGGTTAGGTAAGGATGGAGGGTATTCCCATCCATCAGCCAGGCAAACCCTTGAAGAAGATTGCCAGGGAGTAAGCAGTCTGGTCAGAACAGAAGGTATGCATAGGGGAGTAATGGAGGTAAGATTGGAATGACTGGTTAGGACCATAAGTTGGAGAGCTTTGAATGACCAGGGTAAAGAATTTTCTCTTTTGTTAGGAAGTAAGGGGCTTCATTATATACAGATAAACCAAATTTGAAAGTATTTTAAATAGAATGGCACTTAACTATACACTTAACCAGCTACCATTAAAAGATAACTAATAACAAAATGGGTAGTTTCAGACAAACATGGGAAGATTCATAGGAACTAAAGCAAAGTGAAGTTAACAGAACCAGGAAAACAGTTTCTATTCTGATGACATCGTAAACACAAACAACTTTGATGACTTTTAAGACCAGACCAATCATGGATTCAACAAGGGATGGATGCACCAACAAAACCTGCTAACCACCTCATAACAAAGAAGTGATAGACCCAGAATGCAGGATGAGGCACATTTTTTGGACATAGGCAAAGAGGGAATTTATTTCTTCTGCTTGACCATGTATTCAGAGAACTTGCCCTAGAGAACAGACTCTCTAGAATTAGTCATCTTAACTTGTTGTACCTTCTTTCCCTAGCCTAACATATTTTAGCCTCAGAATTCTGAGCTGAAAGGAGCAGCTAATTTTAGAAGAATCATCAATCTCAAATTCTTAATTTTATAGATAAAATTCTTAGAGGTTGTGACTTGCCCAATTTTACATAATAAGGAATAGAGCTGAAATCCAAATTCTGCTTTGAATCTGGTCATTTTTCTGATATATCATGTATCTTACTTTACACTGGTTACTTTAAATTTTTTACTTGTCTCTGTTGTATTTTTTGAAATTCCATTGAATTATGTTGTCTAGTTACTGGTATCACCTATTAGAGATTCATAAGGTTAGTAAGATTCTTCTTTTAGAAGAGCAAATAAGGGGAGGTAGGTAGTCAGGAGGACTTGAGTTCAAATATTGCCTCAGACACTTAACACTTCCTAGGTGTATGACCCTGGGCAAGTCACTTAACCCCAATTGCCTCAGGGAAAAAAAAAGCAAATAGCTCTGAGAGCTAAAGACTTACAGTTATTCACAATTGGTGCAGATTAATTCATTTACCTGATTGCTTTTTATTACATATCTGGGGTCAGCTGCATAGAAAGAACAGGAAGAATTTTGATTAAGGGGAGGTATGTAAATAATCTTGAATGTTGAAGTACTTTGGCAAGTAAAGCGGAGCTGTTTAGAACAGCATGAAGAAATGGTGGACTTGGAGAGAGCTGCTAACTGGTAACAAAGGGATACAAAGAAGAAAGGGGAAAAGCCAAATATAAACTTTATCTGTTTTCACCTGTTACCTAAGACTGAATCTGGATCCTCTCTTCTCTTTCTTTCCTTCAACATTTTATGATTCTTTGACTTCTAGAAAATCAAACCAGGATTGTAGTTAGCTTCGTGGGTTAAACGGGCTTTTGTTGACTAGCTTAGGAACTCATTGACTGCCCATTTTTGGCAGGAAGGCACAAGGAGGAAAGGAATTGTGTTTTAGATTCTGAATATCTCATTTTCAAACAAATTCTTAGAATATAATTAATTAAGTAAAATTATTTAAATATCAATTTGATGAGTTTAAAGTTTTAACATCCATGAAACTTTTTTTGCGTATGTGTTTTTTTAATCTTTCTTTAAGATTCAAGACACCTTTATGTTCCTTAAAAAGAAAGAAAAATCTTCTGAATTAAATAAAATTTATACCAAAGGACATAACCATACTTCTTGCCCTTTTTTCTCTTCACAAAATTCCTATACAATCCCATTAGTAGGAACTAAAAGGCAAGCTGTTATTATTACAAGATTCCTGTCAAAAGTGAAATGAATAAATCTTATCATCTAAAGTGATAAAACATTTATTAAGAGTGTCATAAATTTTTTTTTTTTTTTTGCCACAAAGTATGCTTTGAATAACTGGAAAACAGAAAGGAAAGAAAGAAACAAGGAAGGAAGGAAGGAAGGAAAGAAACAAACATGTATTAAGTAGACTCTTGTGAGTTGACCACTGTGCTAAGATTTTATTATCTCACTTGATTCTCACAACAACCCTGGAAGGTATGTGTTATTATTTATCATCATCATCATCATTATTATTCACATGTTAAAAAATAGGGAAACTAAGGCAGAAAGGTTAAGTGACTTGCCAAGGAAACACAGCTAGTAAGAATATGAGTCTGTATTTGAACTCATGTCTTCCTGACTCCAAGTTGACTGCTTTATCCACTTTACCACCTAGCTACACCCTAGAGTATTGTCTGTAAGAATATGGTGGTGAAGATTCTAATTTCTTGTAATTAGGATATTGTGTTCAAAATAAAGCCAAGAAAAATTCATTTTCAAAGAAAAGGGAAGCTTTAAAAAATTGAGTTATTTTAATTATTCCTCAAACCTAAGAAATTGATTTTAATTATGCTTCTTTTTTTTATGGCCCATAGGGATCTTTATTTTATTTTTTTTATATAAAGCTTTTTATTTACAAAACATATGAGTGACCTTTCAATATTGACCTTTGCAAAAACTTTTTTTTCCCAAGCTTTTCCCCTCCTTCCCCCCACCCCTCCACCCCTAGATGACAGGTAATCTAATACATGCTAAATAGGATAAATTATATGACAAATACAATACATGTATACATATCTATACAGTTATCTTACTGCACAAGAAACATCAGATCTAGAAAGAGAAGAAGGAAAAAACAACCTAAGAAGGAAAACAAAATGCATGGAAATATTCACAGAAAGCGTTAAAATGCTGTGTGGTGGTTCACTCTCAGTTCCCACAGACCTCTGTCTGGATGTATATGACTATCTTCATCGCAGAACAACTGGTTTGAATCACATCATTGTTGAAGAGAACCATGTCCATCAAAATTGATCATCGTATAGTCTTGTTGCTGTGTATAATGTTCTCCTGGTTCTGCTGATTTCACTCAGCATCAGTTCATGCAAGTCTCTCCAATCCTCTCTGAAATCCTCCTGTTGGTCATTTCTTACAGAACAATAATATTCCATAACATTCATATACCATATTAATTATGCTTCTTTAAAAAAAGATTTATGTCCTGGATATTGTGGTTGATTTAACTTGTAACCAAGTTGCTGTGATTACTGATGGATACTTTTGTATGTTCCATAAACTTTAGAATAAGTCTTCAAAGTTCAAAAGAGTCTTTTATCATAAAAATTTCATTTTCTGTAACTATGATAAAATATATTTTGGAGGTTTTCTTTTATTAAGTAATATTTGTAGAACCTAACACTTCAATCACTGTGACTATAGTTTGTGAAAGGAAAGCTATTGTTTATCTTTTCTCCCTTAAAAAAAGTCACAAAATGAAAAATGTTTCTCTTTAGAGAAGGTACAATTTATCTTCCAAAAAGGAAAGAATAGCAATGAACTGTGCAGAGTGTAGGGCAAGTAGTCCATGATATTATCTCAAGGAGAAAAGTCTTTTACTGGCATTCTAAAAAAAATTAACCAGCAATTCTACTATTTTATTTTTTTCTATGATACTAGTAACATAGAATGCTCTCCTGAATTATAGTTTTATACCAAAACACAGTTTTAATTATGTTATCCATTGGGTATCCTTGAGAGGCTATAAAGATGTGTCAGATTACATAGAATGTAACGGATGGAGAGGAGAAAGGGAAGAGGACCAGTAGAATTCAATAGTAGGTTTGAGGTATTCTTGGAGAAGAAAATGCTGGAGTCTCCAAGGAGAAAGCATTTTCTTGTCCTCCAAGAAAGGATGGTGATGATCCTTTGAGACTGTCAAATGTGGAGTCATCCAGTTAGGTTCAGATAAAGATGAGATAATTAGTGGTGGTTTGCTCCTTGCTAATGAGTATTAAGGTGGCTATGTATTGATACCATAACAACAATAAGGAGTTTTACCTACTTAGGGTGTGTATTTAAGATGTCACAGAGAGCCTCCCAAGACTTAACAAACCAGATGACTACTGCCCACTTCTGGTGATTCATATGGGCCCAAATAGAGTACAAATAGAATATAGATAGCATTGGTAAAAATGGTTAAAGTTTTGGGCAAGAAACTGAAGACCTTTGGAATACATGTGGTGGTCTCATTATTGATATAAATTATGGACAAGGGCTTTAGAAGAGTGGAACAGATGTGGAGATGTGAAGTTGCTAAATCTGTCATTTGGAAATGGGATTTGTTCTGCTTTGTATGCCTCCCATAAGTTTTGGTATGTTATCCCATTACTGTCATTCTTTGTATGAATTTATCAATAGTTTTTTATGATTTGTTGTTCGAACCACTCATTCTTTAGAGTTAGATTATTTAGTTTCCAATTAATTTTTGGTCTATATATCCATGGTCCTTTACTATACATAATTTTTATTGCATCATGATCTGAAAAGGTTGCATTTACTATTTCTGTTCTTTCTACATTTGATTATGAAGTTGTTATGCCCAGATTCATGGTCATTTTTTGTGTAGGTATCATATACTGCTGAGAAAAGGTATATTCCTTTCTATCCCCATCCAATTTTCTCTTAAGATCTGTCACTTATTTAGATGTTTAAATTTTGGCAGGTGTCAAAAACATATTTTAGTTATGCTTTTTACTTTATTGAATCCTTAAATTTAAACAGAGTCTAATCTCCTTTCTTCTTGTGGTTGTTCCAGTACAGTCCTTGGGGGAAGGGAGGAAAGAAGAAGGAAAAGGGGTGAAGGGAAATGGAGAGAGAGAGGGAGAGGAGGAGGGAAGGAGACACATATAAATTTATATCCATATCCACAAACATGTATGTGTGTGTGTTGATGACCATTATTGGTCATTGATGATATGTATGTGACCATTATTATAAACATAACTTCTCATACTTTTTTATAATGAAGTAATGCTTTCTGATATAGAATCCAGAGAAGTTAGAGTAAACATTTTCAGTAGAAAAAATGTATCAGTGTTTATGTTCCTGGATCTTATTAGTGATTCAGTAATGCTTGGTAGATCCTGTATGTGACCCTGCAATTACATAAGAAACTTGATATCCGAACTGTGAAAGCTTTGGGCCTCAGCTTGAAGTTGTGCCAAAAATAGGATATGACATAATAGAATATAATAATGTATAATGCTACATAATCATATTGTTATATTTTATTTATAAACACCTTCCTCCCAGCACCCATAGAGATGTAAATAGTAGCCACAAGGTCCAGTGGGAAAGAGTGCTGAATTTGGTGTCAGAATCTGCATTGGATTTGTTGACATTGTCAATTCTCTGTAGGTCTCATTTTTCTCATAGATAAAATGGAAGTGTATCTGTAGTTCATCCCTAAAACCCTTTCAGGAGGTTAGTGAAATCAGAACTATTTTATTTTATTTTTTAAAGATTTTTTTAATTAAAGCTTTTTATTTGCAAAACATATGCATGAATAATTTTTCAACACTGACTCTTGCAAGGTCTTCTGTTCCAAATTTTTCTCTCCTTCTCCTTCATCCCCTCCCCTAGATGGCAGGTAGTCCAATACATGTTAACTATGTTAAAATATGTGACAAATCCAATATATGTATACATATTTATACAGTTATCTTTGTACAAGAAAAATCAGATTTACAAGGAAAAAAACCTGAGAAAGAAAACAAAATGCAAGCAAACATCAACAGAAAGTGTGAAAATGCTATGTTGAGGTCCCATAGGTCTCTCTCTGGATGTATATGGCTTTCTTCACTGAACAGTTGGAACTGG
The DNA here is from genome assembly GCA_023553655.1 of Myrmecobius fasciatus. Taxonomy (NCBI): domain Eukaryota; kingdom Metazoa; phylum Chordata; class Mammalia; order Dasyuromorphia; family Myrmecobiidae; genus Myrmecobius; species Myrmecobius fasciatus. The sequence continues at coordinate 38,436 of JAJPUD010001994.1, forward strand.
TTTGAAACATTTCATTGTTAAAGAGAGCCATGTCCATCAGAATTGATCATCACATAGTCTTGTTGTTGCATGTATAATGATCTCCTGGTTCTGCTCATTTCGCTCAGCATCAGTTCATGTCAGTCTCTCCAGGCCTTTCTGAAATCATCCTGCTGGTCGTTTCTCACAGAACAATAATATTCCATAACATTCATATACCATAACTTGTTCAGCCATTCTCTAATTGATGGGCATCCATTCAGTTTCCAGTTTCTAGCCACTACAAAAAGGGCTGCCACAAACATTCTTACACATGTGGGTCCCTTTCCTTCCTTTAAGATCTCTTTGTGATATAAGCCCAATAGAAACACTGCTGGATCAAAGGGTATGCACAGTTTGAAACTATTTTCTAGATACTATTTTATATATAGTATTTTTTTTTTTTTTTGCTGAAGCAATTGGGGTTAAGTGACTTGCTCCGAGTCACACAGCTAGGGAATGTTAAGTGTCCGAGACCAGATTTGAACTCATGTCCTCCTGACTTCAGGGCTAGTGCGATATAGTAAATTTTTGATGGATATAATCCACATAACTAAAAGCTCTTTCAGGTGCTCAGTAATTTTAAGAGTGTAAAGGAATCCTGAGACCAATAAACTTGAGAACTGCTGAGCTGGTGATCTGTAAGCCCCTTCTAGCTCTAAATCTAGGACCTTTAATAGGTTCCAGATTGCCTTGAGGCAGCTGGGGTGCAGTAGATCTCTGGACCTTGTTAGCTGAATTCCAACTTCCTAAATAGTGACTTTAAATGAGTCACCTAAGCCTGTCTGTCCCCATTTTCCTAACCTGTAAAATGAGGATGCTAATAAAGCATCCACCTCTCATGATCAAAATGAGATATTTGTGAAACACTCTGCAAACCTTAAAGTAGCTATCATTGCTATTATTATTATTATTATTAGCAATTATTCTTTCCACTGTACCACCTGAGTCCAAAAGGGACATCAAAACTCCCAATCTGGTTAACATGGGAGGGAAATTCAAGAGTTTTAAGTTACTGTATCTAGGGCCTGTAGATCATATTTCATTGATTTCTTTAGTACAGAATGTTTTGTGTACATACAGCACCTGTAGCATAAGTATATATAGCACAGTGTAATATGTTTTAATTTTTAATATGGTAAATTATAGTACATGGTTTAATATAGTATATAATATGTAATTATAGTATATGGTTCATTTATACATACAGTATATGGTTAATTAATATATAATTACAGTATATTATTTATATATGCATTACAATATATGGTTTGCATGAATTTTCTTTTTGTTTCTACTGAAAAAATTAGAGGATATCTCAGTTTTTAGTGCTATTTTAAGTTGTTAACCTTCCCTAAGGTTTTTTGGGGTATTCTATATACATTCAAGTCATGAAAGGAGGGGAAAACCCCTCCACTCACACTATTTTCAAGCTCAGACTTTGACAACCCATATTCTTTTTCCTGATCAAGTCTCTGCTGTTTGCTCGGTATAATAATCATCAAGTACGCACTACCTCTCAAATAGAATGGTGTTATGATGGAGTTCTCATTTATATGTGATAGCAACTTATTGTTGAAAAGTTTTCTCTTTTCCTTTTCTATTTTGTCTTCTAGTTTCTGTAGTTTTTGTTTACCTCTCTTCTTCCCTACTCCTCTTGCTCTTTTTCCTTTCTTTTTTTGTTTCCCTTCTTGTCATAATATGTAGTTCAAGTCTATTTTAAAGTGATTGTTACCTAATTTACTATTGGATAAAATTGAGTTCTATTTTTTTTTTTAAATTAAGAAATGGGTGAGAACTATTTATATAATGTTCTTTAGGTATAAAGCTTAGAGATATGATAGTTACCTGCAGTATCTAAATCAGTGGATCCTTAGACACTGGACTGGTTGTGTGACTCTAGAAAAGTAATGCAACCTCTTTCAGGCTTGGTTTCTTCATCCGTAAAATGAAGATTGAACTCAATGGCCTCTGACATTTATTTCAATTCTAATTAAAAATGTCTGTTCATTCCTGTCAACTCCATGTCAATATGGTATCAAGAAGCTTGCAATCTACTTAGAAAGATGGGTCATCTGTAGAATTGCCTTCAGGAAATTATTGAGTCCTTTAATGACCACAACTTCTCCAAGGAACAAGGATCCATCTTTTTAATATCCATTATATGCCAATGTCATTTTACATCCGTGAATTATAGAACTCTATCATATCTGAAGAACTTAAATAATTTTTACACAGATGTTTATATGGAAGAATATAGTGGGTCTGAGAAAGCTACAATGTGTAAAATAAAGAATTCTAAAGAACTAGAGTAAAAAAATATTAGGAAACCATATGATTGAAAGAAAGATGAAATAGTCACATGGCAAGAGCAAGGAGTAACAGATACATGACTCTGCTGATACCATCTTGGTATGGACAGACCAAAGGATGCTTCTTCTTTTTTTTTTTTAATAAAGCTTTTTATTTGCAAAACATATGAGTGACCTTTCAACATTGACCTTTGCAAAAAAAACTTTTTTTTTTTCCCCAAACTTTTCCTTTCCTTCCCCCTACCCCCCACCCCTAGATGACAGGTAATCCAATACATGCTAGATAGGATAAATTATATGACAAATATAATACATGTATACATATCTACACAGTTATCTTACTGCACAAGAAACATCAGATCTAGAAAGAGAAGAAGAAAAAAAAACAACCTAAGAAGGAAAACAGAATGCATGGAAATATTCACAGAAAGCTTTAAAATGCTGTGTTGTGGTTCACTCTCAGTTCCCACAGGCCTTTCTCTGGATGTATATGACTATCTTCATCGCAGCACAACTGGTTTGAATCACATCATTGTTGAAGAGAACAATGTCCATCAAAATTGATCATCGTATAGTCTTGTTTCTGTGTATAATGTTCTCCTGGTTCTGCTGATTTCACTCAGCATCAGTTCATGCAAGTCTCTCCAATCCTCTCTGAAATCCTCCTGTTGGTCATTTCTTACAGAACAATAATATTCCATAACATTCATATACCATAATTTATTCAGCCATTCTCCAATTGATGGACATCTTTTCAATTTCCAGTTTCTTGCCACTACAAAAAGGGCTGCCACAAACATTTTTGCACATGTGAGTCCCTTTCCCTCCTTTAAGATCTCTTTGGGATATAGGCCCAGTAGAAACACTGCTGGGTCAAAGGGTATGCACAGTTTGATAACTTTTTGAGCATAGCTCCAAATTGCTCTCCAGAATGGTTGGATCCTTTCACAGTTCCACCAACAAT